>PVJI01003575.1:0-97500 GCA_004026765.1 Micronycteris hirsuta
TATAATGGCCCTACATCTATTAAAAATCACCATTTACATAATTCACAGCTTTTCCCAATTGGTTGATGCCAATTTGATAGCTAAGACATAACATAATTATTTTCTTTACCTTATAGATATTTTTCAAGACATAAAGTCAGTTTGCTTTATAATTCCTTCTTGCCTTATTTTGTATTCCTTGCACAAGATTAATAATATCTTCTTTTCCTTAGATCATGCAAATATTCCCTTTAAAGAAACTCAGACCCCACCTCCTCTACGACATGAACTCAGCACATGCAATCTCTCCCTCCTTTGACCTCTCATCACTATCATACTACATATTATAGAAGGTATGTTTATGCTAATTTTATCTCTGTACCTATGCAATGAGTTCCTTAAGGATAAAAGGCATGCTTAACAGTTATACTGTTTTCTTTTTCATTCCTGTACTCCCAGTGTCATGCACTTTCAATATTAATTGTTTTATGCAGTACATGGGTTGTTTGTTTCCCTTCTCATCAAATAAATTGCATGGTAGGAATGTCAGGAACCCGCCCTCTACTTTTTTGCATTATCCATACATGCACACTCAGTCTAACAAGAGGTTGGTACAATTGCAGGTTTCACTTAATTATGGCCACTCAATGATACCTCCCTCTGCACTAAGAAACACTCATGTTGTTATGGTACATTTACACAATGGAATTCTACGCAGCAGAGAGAAAGATGGAGCTTATACCCTTTGTAACAGCATGGATGGAACTGGAGAGCATTATGTTAAGTGAAGTAAGCCAGGAGGTGAGGGACAAATACCATATGATCTCACCTTTAACTGGAACATAAGCAACAAAAGAAAAAAGCAAGCGAAATATAGCCAGAAACATTGAAATTAAGAACAATCTAACAATAGCCAGAGGGGGGGGAGGGGATTGTGGGGAGAAGGGTTTTCAGGAACTACTATAAAGGACACATGGACAAACCAAGGGGGAGGGTGGAAGCAAGGGAGGGAGGTGGGGCTGAATGGGATAGGGAGGAGGAGAGGGGAGAAAATGCAGACAAATGAATTTGAAGAACAATAAAGTAATTACAAAAAGAAAGGAAAAGAAACACTCAAGTTGTTTCCTTTGACACATCTAAGTCTTCAGGAAAACTTACAGCTACTAAGTGCATACAGCTAGCTCCCTTCTCTAATATGCCCAGAGTTAGGGCTTCAGAGCCAGGTAGGGAAGGGTGGGGCCTAAAGCAGAGTGGAGAGTGCATGTTCTAACAAGACATTTAAATAAAACAAGAAAAAAGGGGGGGGGGAGAAAAATAATTGACTACACTTAGTCAAACTGATATTTTTGTGTGCCATATTTGCCTGAAAGCTGTCAGATGAAAACTGACATACTCATAGGGTACATATGACCCATGCTCATCAAACTTCTAAATGCAAAAGTCTCAATTATTCTAAAAAATGGATATCCTGGGTTAGTTTTATTTCAAATGGAGTATCATTGTGTCTTCATAACTATATTTACATTTATCATATAACATGTTTTTAATTAGAATTGAAAAATAGTCCTGAAATGAAGTTAAAGCATATTTTCTCTTTGTCTTTTTGGGTGGGGTTGGTAATTTTCATCATCTAATTACATGTGTGTGACTTCAGCTATATGTAATTTAATAATTTATTATAAATTTTTATTTCCATATAATATATTCATATATTTAAAGCCACATACTAAATGAATTAACATGACTCATAAATTCAATTTGTATTATGGATTATAATTTTTTATACATAATATATACATTATATAATTTATAACTGTGATTTAATTCACTATATTACTAATATGGAGACATTTTTTAAACAAAGAAATATGGACACATGTCTATAATATGCAAAGTGTTTTCCTGGAGACTGTACGTGTTCTTGATGGGTTACAAGTAGTACTTGATTTTTTTAATGCAGTCCTTGATGCTAGATTGTTTTATGCAACTCAGATTTTGAAGGTTGTTTTTAATCAGTATGGGAAAGTTTGTACTTGATGTCAACTTTACCATGAATAACTCCTCACCAGCAATTTAATTCAATATTACAGGGAAGTAAAATATGAGTTGGTGTTCTGGATATATACAGCTAATTTGTTCAATTAGGTAGAGGATCTAAAACCTTAATAAGGCAAAATAGTCAAGATGCATTACTGCTATTACAAAGTATGACAGTTACCTTCACTTATGGTGAAGATTCCAATAGCCCTTTTCCTTTTTTTAATAAAATCACTTTTTAAAAAAAAAGCATGCAATCAAACATTCATATTATTTCCAAGGACTCATCAAAAAGAATCCTACTTTATATTTCCAATAGGATTTTGCTTAATGTATATGGATAACAATTTTTACATAGTATATTACCATACAAAGCATTTTTCTAAACATATCTTTGTTTATTTACATTATAATTTATGAGTTATACTAAAATATTTAAAAACCTCAAGCTTTAGAAATTATCTATAATTGTCAATTAAATAATAGCAAATACACTTAAAACAAATATGCTATTTAAAACATATTACTTCCAAATTTCACAAGTCATTATCTGATAGATCAGTTCTTAGAAATCATTTTATAAATCAAGAAATTCAGGCTAAAATGTTAAGTGATCCAGTGTTGGAAATGAAATACTTCTACTCCAATGTTTGACTTTTCTATTTAGCATCAGTGATAAGTTCATAGTTAAAATGCAAAGTTATATTTCAATAAAGATGGACTTGCTCTAAAAATTCCTCCTTATTTTGTAAGCTAACCAATGCTGAGTTCTTATTTCAACCCCTAACTTTGATTTCTAATGAAGGAAAACAGAGGGGAAGCAAAAAATCAAGACAGTTATATAAAATAAACAAGATGTGAGGAAAAATGAAGTCAACCAGATGACAAGCATTAAAAATACATTTCTCTACTTATGTAAATTTATCACATTGCCTGGTCACGTTCTATAAATATGTTCTGAATGGTTTATTGGTCAATCTGAGATGTATTTCAGTAGTACTGAGAAAGACAGCAGCATATTGATGAAAGAAAACTATCTTATGTTTTAAAAATTGCTTGTTCGATTATATATTTCATAGACTGTGGGGGTCTGATTCAAAGTGATGGACAGAGTGAGATAGAGGAGTGTCAGAAAGACTGTCTTTCTAATGTCTCACATGATGTTCAACTTGACATTCTTTTCCCTTCCCTTCTCCTTGCCACTCTTCCCTACTGCAAAGACCTAAAATTTCGGGGAATCAGAAAGACTGTTAACGAGAACACAATATATTAAACCCACTGAAAGAAATAACTGGTTCTCAGGTATGCCACTCTCTGAAGTGACATATAAGAGCCATGACAATAAAAAAAATAGACATGCACTTAAAGAACTATTTCAGGAGGAAAAATGGTGGAATGATCTTTTATTAGGACACTCACACACTGTCAAAGTACATACATTTCTCCTGAATTTTATTACCAAAGAAAGTGAAAGAGAAGTGAATTAAGTCAGCAATGTGTTAGGATCTCAGATTCAGTGATAGATAACAGATTTCAGAAGCATTCTTCTGTTAAGAACATGTCCCATCATACATAGAGGTTAACAGACCTTTCAGAGCAAAATGTGTTAGCGGGGCCCAGTGGACGCTTCAGCAGAGCAGCTTCTGTTAACAGCTTTCTACACCTCAGTGAAGATGTCAAAGGTGCTAATGGGTTTGCACAAGTTGACACACGTTTTCTGAAGGTATGAAATGACATCAAATTTGGTTTGACTGATATTTGAAAATGATTGAAGTTATGAGACAAATACACAAATTAAATATTTATTTATTCTAACATCTTGAAAAAAATTAACCTGTGAGGGTTTCCCTGGCAATTCTTCAGGTTCTATATTTGAGAAGTCCTAGTAGTGAAGAATTAAATCAATACTATTTTTGGAATAGCATTTTATATAATGATAGCTGTGTAAGAAGAAGACACATTTTTTATGGTATTTGAGATGCAAGCAATAATATTTTTGCATATATCACTAAAAGAGACAATAAGTTTTAACAGATTTGTGGTTCAAATGTGCTTGACATTTATGAAAATGTGGTAGTAATTTAAAAATAACTATTTGGTTTTTATTAGGAAATACAGAAAATATGCAGACCAATCTTTTTCAGAAGTATACCTAGAAATTCCTAAATATGAATCCATGGTAATCCACAGTGAACTAATTTCTTTAGTATTTTGAGTATTGTTTTAGATTCTATGATGTTACCAACCCTACAATGTTCTGCTTTGTTGGCCTCAGAAAACAATTGCTTGAGTAAAACACTGCTAAAATTTACCATAATCTGCCTTTTCATTAGGCAGAGAACAAATGGCTGAAAGAAAAGTTAATCGAATTTTATAAAAATGTTTCCTTCTCTGATACGATGTATCTAGTTCAACATAAATACTAAAATCTATATATTTATTTTCAATTTTGTTAGTTTAGGCATTAATCTGAAAACCACTAAAATAAAATAAAAATATGTATGTAATAAGCATGAAAATCATTCTATTTTCTGTATTAATCCATAAAATCTTTGTGCGTAGATGATGGGAACAGATAGAAGGAACAAATAAGATTTTAACAGATATTTTGGGAATATTGAAAAGCAATACATGATTTTTAAAAATTTACCAATAACTATCCTTGACATTACTTAGCATTATAGGTATGCAGAACCTAAAAAGTTGTTATGGGTTGAACTGTGTTCCTTCTATCCCCACCAAAATGTATATTGTAGTACTAATTATCAGCACTTCCGAAGGTGGCCTAATGCGGAAACAGGGGTTTTGAAGAGGTAATTAAGTTAAAGTGAGATCACCGAGTAGGCCCTGGTTTATGATGACTGGTGTCCCTACAACAAACGGTGGGGTGCGGAATTAAGACAGAGACAGACACACATAGTAAAGACAACGTGAAGACACAGGGACACACAGCCATGCGACCGCAGTGATGCATGCACAAGCCAAAGAATGCCCAGGGTTGGCAGAAAAACCAGAACCTAGAACAGGCAAAGAGCGACTCTCCCCTAGAGCTGTCAGGAGAGCACGGACCTGCTTGCTTTCAGAGCTCTAGCTGCCAGAACTGCGAGAGAATGTCTTTTGCTTTAGGCCAGCCAGTTTTTCATACTTTGATGCTGCAGCTTTAGGAAACAAATAAGCCAAAAACTTAGGTAGAAAACTGATAATGTGTCTCGCTGCCCCAAATCCCTAGAACTCTAGAAACAAAAGCCTGATTTTCTTGATTGCAAGTCTAGGGTTACCTCTTGCCCCTTGGAGAATGACTGATGGAAAATTTTCAATTTTAAACTTTGTTAAACTTCATTCCTTTAAGCTATTTTATTTAGAGAGTTTTGTCAAACCTACAAGTAAATATTAGTACTGTTTCCCTTTTGATTCTTTCGAATAGCCATGCTCCAATTTCCAAAGCTATGTTTGCAATCTTCAAGATAAAATTGACACTTCATATTAACCTATCTGATGCTTGATTGTTATCAAGTTATCCCATGAAAAATTATTTTAAAATTTTACAACAAAATTAAGGGAAAATTAAAGTATCATGAAAGACTATCAGTTTTTTAATTACTTATTTTTTGGTAATATTTAAATTATGTAACCTCCTAAGGTACCAATCTTGCAAACACCTACAGACATCATGAAACATCTCTTTTTATTTCACTTATAAGAACAATTATTATAAATAACTTTGAAGCTTCATGAAGGCATAGAAAGATTTTTTTGAATGTTTGTACTTCTAACATCTAGCACTATGCCCAACACAAAACTGATGCTCCATAAATACATCCATTCAGCAAGTATGTATTTAGCAGTTACTGTATGTTGGCATTACTCTATATGCTGAGAATAGAGCAATGAAGGAAAAGTATAAAAATCCCTCCTATTACTGAGCTTAGTGTTCTAATGAAGAGAGACAGAGCAGAAGATAAATCATGTGGTATATAGAAAGGTGGTAAGTAATAAAGAGAAAATAATAAGGCAGAGAGCAAGGAATAGGAAATACTGAAGATTGTTGCCGTTTTAATTGGGGCAGTCAGGAAAGGCTGCAGGACTTCAACCTGACATTTGACTCTTGAGCAAAGACTTAAGAAATGCATGTTTGAGGCGTGCTATACACTTTGAGACCTAATTGCATCTTCTCATTGCCAAGAAATAAGATGACTCAGCTTCTTGGTTTGCCTAGACTGGACCTAGTTTATATGCCTCCTGTCCTGGTGTAACTATTAGTAGCTCCCCCTTTAATTCTTCCTGGTGCCCCAAATTAAATGATAAATTATATAGTTGTGCTATTTAGGTCATAATCCCTACACAGTCCATACCAATGCTTGTTAAATTAATGAGTTAAAAAAAGTCTATCTCCCTCTCTCATCTCATCATTTTTTATTTGTCAAACCTTGTAACCTCCTTGTGCAGCAATATTGGCATCGATCCCAAACTTTGAGACAAGGATTGATGCTCAGAGAATCTTTTAATATCCTTAAGTGTAAAGCTCAAAAGAGATATACTTATGATTAGCATCGACAATAACAATTTTCTCTCACTATGTAAGTTTTATTTAGTATCCTCCTTGTCTTTCATTTCACCGCTGAGACCGACATCTTTATAGAGGTCCAGATGGTGCAGGGAGATTATGACAAGAAAGTTAGCTCATGCTGAGGGCCTAAAGGAAGAACAAATCACGGCTTGCCTGAAAGGCCAATTTCAATTACATACTTACTCTGTCCTTATCAGATGGGGAGCTCACTCCGTACCTCACTTGTGCAATTTAAGAAAATGCGTGAGTGGATTAGGAGTTGTATGCTAAAGAGGAGCACCGAGGACAATAAAATTCTTCCTCTCATAGGTAAGCTGCGTCACAACCATTTCAGAAATGGGGTAGTCACCAAAAACGATTAATCGTGCAGAAATCCCATGTTATTTATCTGTGAGTGTTTCTTAGAAAAGACTAGGGTTCTTTGTTACGAGAGGAAACTCTGAAGCACCCCATGTGCATTGGGCGGCCCCATCTGATTTGTGTGCGTGGGGTCAGAGGGGGAAGAAGACTTCCCCTCAGATGTGAAGTCTGCTCCCTCCCCACCCCATTCCAGATTCACAAAGAAATGCTCATTAGAACTGGAGTCACTTTTTAGAGTCTGCATAAATTCGGCTCTGTCAACTTTGCCTATGCCCCTCTGCAAAGTGGAAAACAGTGATGTTCTACATACCACGCTGATGTATAAATAACTCCGATGCTCATTTAGCCACTTCAGCACATCCAAGAAAATGACATTATGAATGAGCTACATTACCTAGAGGAAACAGACAGACTAAATGTGGGCTTCTACACAACCTAATATGCATCTAATGTACAATTTAAGCAGTATCTTCCACACTAAGTGACAGGCAATTTATCTCCATACATCAGTATGTGTCATGAATATGACACAGCTTTATTGTTAGAGAAATTTGAAATTTCCAGCCATGACTAGATTTTCCTATCTCCATTTATTTTTTTTAGCAAGCTATTTGTAGAAATTAAATTAATTGCCACATTCGTGCCTATGCTTGCTTCCATTTAATTAATTTTGTTTAAGCTGTTCCTGTCCTTTATTGAAATCAAGCCAAGCAAGAGGTCATAGTCGAAAAGTGACAATGTGTGTGTGTGTTTGTGTAGGGGCACATTTTTTCATTGCCAAAGTCCCTCTATTTCTGTTATGCAAACAGTCTATGTTAGTCACAGGACATTTACCTCAATTTAATATCTGTTATTGAGAGCACTTGTTTTCTGGCAAGACAAATGACAACAGTTTTTGAAAACTAAGCAGTTTATTGTTTAGCTGGCAGTTATAATATAAGCACATCTACCATTATTGTTATTCCCTGAAAAAATATCCAGCAATTCTAGTAACCCAAAGGGTTTCTGGAGAAATTGCCACTTTTTATTTCATGAGGTCTTCATATTCTTGGTACCCATCCTTTGCTGTTGTGTTGTATAGCTATTTATTAACCCTAGAATGTACCTGTTTGATACTTAACAAAAATAATCTGATTAGGTGAATCATCTGTCAAAGAAACAAGTTTCTTATATGTGGACATGACTAAGTCTTATTGACCAAAATTGGTTTACATTAACCAATAGACAGAATTACATGCAAAGAATCTTTCATTTCGACCACTTGGCTGACTTCTTCAGAGTTTTTTAGCCCGCAAGTGGACACCACCTCCATGTACAGAGGCCGTCTGGACCTATAGCTGGGAGTGGACAGCATATCTGTCACCAGTAGAAATGCTCACCAATTAACCCTGCGCTAAATCATCACACGCCACTTGGCCCTGCCATACTTATCCCTTCACGTGATCTTCTATTACTCTATACCGTCTGAGTGAGACCACGGATACATGTCAATGTTACTATATGTGAGAATGGCGAGGGACTGAAGGGGTAACATTCTGACAATTAATGGAAGGAGACAATAATTTAGAAGGCTGTCTAAGTCTCAGGCAATTTTCGGAAATCTTTATAGAATGCAGGATAAGTCTGAATAAATCATGGGTTGTATGTGTTAGAGTAGTTGAGTCTGACTCTGTAGTAAATGACAGAATGCTGAATAAGCTCGCACCAAAAATGTGTGGGGATCCCAGCTAAAATTGAATGGTAGAGAATAAATACAACATGGTACCAGGGTGTTGGCTTTAGGAATATCTGCTTTAATGTCTAAATACTGATTTGTTCTGCACTGGAAACTGACCTGTTGCTAGTTTATATAGCTTGGTCAAATTTTCTGTGAGTGATTAATTGGTAACCGACTACAAATTTAAAAAGTAATTTATAAAGATGGCCCCTAGAGTGATTGATTTCTGAATGTTCAAGGAATGACACTCCATGGAACTGCTTTTATGAAACAAGAGTGATTTCTTCATCCCAAACATTCATGTTGTTCTGTATTACTTTCCTACCTCTGCTAGCAAAGCTGGTGTTTGGAAGACGAGATTGTTCAGTTTTGAAGAGTACAGAAGTAGGTTCTGTCAGAAGAATTTTATGCCCATCTTTGTCCTTTTGGCATTTATTAAAGAGATATCCAATTTACAGAAGTCTGGAAGTAGTGAAAGTGAAGACTATGTATATAGCACTCATTACCTCTAAAATAAAATAAAATAAAATAAAAAACAGATCAATATGAAAAAAGGCTGGGAGCTCTGTGGAGCCTGCCGACCAGTGGGGATGTAACACCCACGCTGGGGCCTTGCACCCACAGCCAGGAAATGGCATCATGGAAGCTCCCGCATCCCTGGACAGAGCACCTCTATGACTACTACACACCAGTAACGTCTCTAATTAAAACGGGTTTCCTCTGATGGAAGCATATCAAAAATGATTAAAATATCATATAAACTGACACCCTAATATAAGGCACAATATTTTTCAGTGTATTAAATTCCTGCTCCTGGTGTTTCAGTTTCCCTACGTCACAGAAGAAGACAACTGGATCATAAAATAGGAGAAAATAATTGAGTAAAAAGGTAGTTTCAGTTTTGAGTTAAAGATGGAGGGACTGTGCTCCTTCAGAAGGAATTTAGACTTTTCCTAGTAGCTTATTATGCACCCTTGATTATTGCTGAACTGTCCCACTTACCTTTTAATTTCATTTCATTAATAAAGGTTGGAAGCCCATGCAGTGGAAATTCCCATTGAGAACTGAAACTATCTATCCTCTATCCAGTTACTTTTTACATTAATATTATTTTACTATTCCATTGTCCTCATTAGTATTACTTAACTATCTTAGGAAATGCATGCCCCAGCAAATAACTTGATTGTGAATCACAGGATTTTCCCAAAGGACTCATCCGGTCTTTCACAGGAAGTATCAACACATAAATAATGCCCTAAAACTCCTCTGAACCCCTTCTTTCCAATCCTAAACTATTGTACTATGATATTTACCCATTTTATTCAAGTCCCTACATTAAAAGACCCAACTTAAACTAAACTTCTAATTCTCAATTTATCCTGACCTTGTTTTTATTCCTGGGAGACCTTGCTATAGCCCTGTCTCCCTTACCACAATGCACAGCGTGCTCAGCTTTGCCGTATGAACAGATTGTGTGGGTGCTGTCTGGGGAACAGACAGTTGACATCAACCATTTCTTTTAAAACAAAGAAGTGTGCACTGATTAGTGGGAGTCAGAGGAATCATCGTGGAAAAGGGAGTGATATGAGAACTTCCTAGTAAACGCGTTCATTGAATAGCATGGTTTAGTTATCCTCAACTAGTCCCTGAATTTAAATAAACAATTGCCTTTGAGAAGAACAGGAAAGAGTCCTGTAGCTTGGATGGAATCAGGGGATCATTTCGGGTATTATAATTATCCCTACAGGGAACAAGCCAGAGCACAAATATCGTAACAACTACTGTTTATTGAATACTGATTATTTATTGCTTATTGTAAGCCAGGCAATCAAAGTGCATTATACTTCTTAATCTTCACATCAGTTTAACGTGGTAGATATTATACTCATTTTCCAAAGGAGAAAGTAATTCAGATAGATTAATGAACCTTCCCTGAAACCTAAACAAAAATTCCTCCATCCTACTCACCCTCTATTGAAACATGATAGTTTACTTTCTTGGTGGTATTTTTCACCACCTGGAATTATCTTGTTCATTTTCATGTTGACTTGTTAACTCTGTCTCCCCATTATTTATTTAAACTTCAGGAGATTAGGAACCTTGTCACCTATTTACCTAGGTGTCATTATTTACCTACCTCTGTGTCATTATTGTCTAGAATGGTCCCTATGGCATAGTAAAGGGTCAATACATATTAAAAGTAGTGCAGATAGCAAAGGAGTGAGTGCTGAAACATGGGTTTGAAACAATGCCATAAGCAGTTTTGATCTGCACTCCTCTCTCCCCTTCATGGGCATGCCCTGTTTAAATGTCTACTCTGACAACAATGGAAAGGGAAATAAAGGGTTTTTTATATCTTTAGAGAAAAAAGTGAAAAAAGTTCATGTGAAAGCTCACTTTGAGTGACAACAGTGATGACTCTTTAGCAATAACACAGCCCATGAATTTGTTAGCGTACAATCAACAGGTAATAGCAGATTTCAACACTGCTGACTGATTTTTAGAGATTTCAGTGTGTATTTTCACATTAAAATTTCTTTTCTAGCATCTAACAGCGGGTGACTAGCTGTGGGGAATGTGAGACAGAAGAGGTCTGCAGAGATGACTTCAATGAAAATTTCCATCGATTTAGTCAGCAATTCCATACATTTATTTTTCAGAACCACAGGTGACCTCTACACACAATCACCAGGTTGTTTTTGTTTGGTTTGGTTTGGTTGAGCATCAGTAAAACATGCATGTTCTTACTGAATTCTCAGCAACTGAAGCTGTCACAGATCTGTCTTGAGCTGGTATCCTCAAAATGTCAGGCCCGAGGCCTGAAAAGAAGGCAATGCTCCTCATCCAAATCAATTTGCCCACTTAGATCAGTCTACTGCACTAGCCAGCTAATGACTCCTGGTCTCCGAGCAAACAGTTATTATTTTTTTACCCTCTTGCTTTTAATACATGAACCCTATCGTATATTTAGCTCATGCTACTGTATTTGTCCTAATATCTCGAAGAAATCTATGCATCCTTTAAAAGACTCATATCATTTTCAGAAATATGCTGAGCACAGACTTTACCTTAAAGAGCATTCTAAAGAAATAGCATAGTGCAAAAAAAAGTTCATTTTTCCAGCTCAGTTGTTCCAGTGAATTCTCTACATGGTTTTAACAGGAAAGCAACAATTCAAGACAAAACTGCAATTTCATTTTTGATTCCTTCACCTTAATTAATAAATCAGGAAACTGGCATTTAGAAAAAATGTATAATCTATCAAGGTCACAGAGTAAGCAGCTGGGAGAACTTGGATTGAAAGCCAGGTCTGACACCAGAGTCAAGCCTCCAAGATCCTGGCAGTGTGCCGTTTGCCCCCTGCCCCCAACGCTAGAATTCCCTGTGAAAGTCATTCTTCAATAGTTAAGGGATATCATCTTGTGTACAGGCCTTCAAAGATGCCAATTACATGGTGCGGAAGAGCTACCCCTACTGCTCTGCCTTGGCTTGGTGGGAAAGTAGTTGGCTCTCTGCCTGCAAATTTTAGAGGCAGGAGAAAGTTTGAAGGAAAGTTGAGGGTGACTGGGCTTTGAAATAAAAACCTGAAGGAAAAATACTGTGTGGTTTCCAGTTAACATTCCTGAAAGGATTCTGACACAGGGATTGGAATGCTCTAGAAGATTTATTTTGTTTCAATGTCCTCATCATATCTGTTATGCTTCTCGGACTTGAACTGATGAGGGAGAAACACCTAATGGAACATATCCATCGAGGCTTGTTTCTGCAGCCAGCAGAAGTGACGGGACTCCATGGCCACGGCACCTGTTGCATGGTGTGGGCTGTTGCATGCGCTGCCAGCTTTAAGGAGAACAAAACAACTGTCACCCTGGGACTTAGAGAAAGGGAGAAGAAGAGACTGTTCAAGCTGATCTAAACCTGAGGAATAGACTTGTCTTAACAGAAGTGAATCCCAGGTGATTCCAAATATGCAGCACTCACTGTTCCACCCGTCATCACTCACTGTGCTGGCCCTTGATGGAAATATGTTCCTTTCAAGTTACTTTACAAGATTCTTCAAAGAGCAACTCAAATCCTTCCACCTCCAGCAAACACTGTTCATCCCTCTCTGATTTCTAGCCTCTCTGAAAGGCTACTGTATGTGTATCCTGATCTAGGTAGCTCAGAATTTAATTTGACACTTGGCCTTAACACTCCCCTCAAATTAATTAAATTTAGATGGGCTTCTTCCTGTCTAAAGGAAGGTTTCTGACCTCTCTTTTCTTAGGACATTTACTTTAGAAAACTTGGGAAATTATTTCTCTATTCCTTCGAACACAAATTTTACAGACTCTTGCCAGTTCTACAACCCAAGAATGTCTTTCTCAAGGACCTAGGTACCATCCTTTTGACATGTAATCATTAAAAAAGACAGAGTCCCAAATTCCAGCCTGGATGGGATGGGAGGAGTTTAACTTTAATAAACACCAATTAGAAAATAAATATCATAATCCCACTGACCGACTTCCCCCACCAATGTTCTCTAGTACATTCCACTAGCTCACCCCAGCTATCAAAAACTCTCCTGCCTTTTGCTTCAGGGAAGTTGAGTTTAATCCCTCCTTTTTACTACAATAGTCTTGACCCTTACTTCAATATTCTTGAATAAAGTCTTCTTTTCCTGGTTAACTTGTCAGTGCAATTCTCTTTAATGCACTGTCTTACAAATTTAACAATTGCTTCCCATGCAATAATGTTCTTGAACTAGAATGTAAGATACTGGAATTACTTTAATTAAATAATCTGGGGCTTTCTGGAAAATTCTGGGTTAAAATATTCCATCTCTTTTTTCCATTTACCACTTCCACCTTCTTTAATATACACACTACATCTCCTATTCTATATATGTGGAATATTTTTTTAAAGTACATATTTGAACCTTCGTGTCCTACTGTTTCTTTAAATCATCGCTTTTTAAAAATATTTTTCATTACCATTTATTTTCCTTATGCCTCCCCCACTGTAATCATCACACTTTGTCCACGTCCCTGAGTCCTTTTATTCATTTTTGCTCAATCCTTCCACACCTTAACCAACTGCCACCCCATAGCTGTCATCCTGCTCCCTTTGAGTCTATCTTCAATTTGCTTGTTAATTCAGTTTGTTATTAGATTCCACATTTGAGTAAAAGCATATGGTATATGTCTATCTCTGACTAGCTTAGTTCACTTACAATAATGTTCTCCAGGTCCATGCATGCTGTTGCAAAAGGTAAATTTTTCTTCTTTATCTTATGGCCCAGTAGTATTCCACTGTGTAAGTGTCCCCTGGTCGTTTCATCCACTTATCTACTGATGGACACTTGGGCTGCTTCCAGGTCTTGCCAATTGTAAATAATGCTGCAATGAACATTGGGGTGCTTATGTATTTTCAAATCAGTGATTTCAGTTTCTTTAGATAAATTGCCAAAAGTGGTCACTGGGTCAAAATGCAGAATTATTTTTAATTTTTTGAGGTCTCTCTATACTTGTTTCCAGAGTGACAGCACCAATCTGCATTCCTATCAACAGTGCAAAAGTGTTCCCCCTTTTCCACATCCTCACCAGCACTTGTCCGCTGATGTGTTGATGATAAACCATTCTGACCAGTGTGAGGTGATACCTAGTTGTGGTTTTATTTTGCATTTTTCTGATGATTAGTGATGTGAGCATCTTTTCATATATCTATTGGCCATCTGTCCTCTTTGGAGAAATATCTATTTGTGACTTTTGCCCATTTTTAATTGGGTTGTTTATTTTTTTGGTGTTGCGCTTGAAAATTTTATACATTTTGGATATTAACTCCTTATCACATGTATCAGCAAATATGTTCTCCCATTCCATGGGTTCTCTTTTTATTTTGTTGTTGGATTCCTTCACTGTGCAAATTTTTTTTAGTTTGATACAATACCATTTGTTTATTTTTTCTTGTGGTTCTCTTGCCTGAGGACATGCAATTGGGCATATCAGAAAAAAAAAAAAATTCTACCAGTAATGTCCAAGGTATTTTCTTCTACGATTTTTATGGTTTCAGGTCTAACATTTAAGTCTTTGATCCATTTTGAATTTATTGTTTTCTGTGGTGTAAGAAGGTGATCTAGTTTCATTTTTCTGCACATACCTGTTCAATTTTCCCAACACCATGTATTGAATAAACTATCGCTAGCCCATTGTATGTGCCTGCTTCCTCTGTCAAATATTGACTATAAAGGTATTGGTTTAGTTCTAGGCTTTCTATTCTGTTCCATTGACTTCTGAGCCTGTTTTTATCCCAGCACCATGCTGTTCAATCTATAGACTGCTTTGGGTAGCATGGACATTTTAATTAGGTTAATTCTTCCTATCCATGAACACATTATGTGCTTCTACTTATTTGTATCTTCTTCAGTTTTTTTCGTCAGTGTCTTCTAGTTTTCCTAATTCAGGTCTTTTACATCCTTGGGTAGATTTATTTCTAGGTATTTTATTCTTGAAGAAATTGTAAATGGGATTTTTTTCTAAATTTTCCTTTCTGATAGTTCATTATTGGAATATAAAATGCAACTGATTTCTGGATATTAATTTTATATCCTGATACTTTATTGAATTCATTTATCAGTTCTAGTAGCTTTTTGGTGGAGTCTTTAGGGTTCTCTGTGTATAGTATCATGTCATCTGCACATAAAGAGTGTTTTACTTCTTTGTTTCCAATTTAGATGCCTTTGATTTCTTCTTCTTGTCTGATTGCTATGGCTAGGATTTCCAGTACTATGTTGAATAAGAGAGGTGAAAGTAAACATCCCTGTTGTGTTCCCGATCTTAAGGAGAATGCTTGTAGTTTGTACTTGTTGAATATGATGCTGACAGTGGGTTTGTCATATATGGCTTTTAATACATATAGGTATGTTCCCTCTATTTCCACTTTGCAGAGAGTTTTTATCATAAGTAGGTGCTGGATTTTATCAAATGTTTTTTCTGCATCGATTGATATGGTCATTTGGTTTTTATGTTTCATTTTATTTATGTGGTGAATCACGTTTATTGATTTGCAAATGTTGTACCAACCATGCATTCCCAGGATCAATCTCACTTGATCATGGCGTATGATCTTTTGGATGTATTGCTGTATTCTGTTTGCTATTTTTTTAAAGATTTCTATTTACTTTTATTTTTAGAGAGGGGGAAGGGAGGGAGAAAGAGAGGGAGAGAAACATCAATGTGTGGTTGCTTCTTATGCTCTCCCTACCGGGGACCTGGCCCACAACCCAGGCATGTGCCCTGACTGGGAATCAAACCAGTGACCCTTTGGTTTGCAGGATGGTGCTCAATTCACTGAGCCACACCAGCCAGTGTCGGTTTGCTATTTTGTTGAGGATTTTAGCATCTATGTTCATCAGAGATACTGGCCTATAATTTTCTTTCTTTGTAATGTCTTTATCTGGTTTTGGAATTAGGATATTACCAGCCTTGTAAAATGATCTTGGGAGTTTTCCCTCCTCTCAAATTTATAAAATAATTTGAGGAGAGGTGTTAGTTCTTCTTGGAATGTTTGGTAAAATTCACCTGTGAAGCCATGAGATCCAGGGCTTTTGTTTGTTGGGAGTTTTTAAGTTACTGCTTCAATTTCATTAGGTACAATCTCTCTATTTAGATTCTGATTCTCCCTGATTTAACAGGAATTATGAAGTAGTTAGTAAATACTTGCTTACATGATAGTCACATGATTTTCTGTCTCTGGATTTCAGAACACAGGTTACAGATGAAAAATGCAAGAGAAATCTGCCCACAGTTATGACCCCCTAATGGCTATCTGACTCTCTTTCCTAGCTTCAGTCAGAGTGGCCCCAGAATCCCTCTCAACATCCCATTCCAGGTAGCAGTTCTATTCAGTATAAATCCAATGCAAACTGAAACCTACTTACCCTTCTCAGACTAAAAGAAGTCCATTATTGTAGAGAATATTTGATTTTAAACTCTGTGCTTGAAAAGGTTCATCACTTCCATGCTTAAAAGGCCATTTATTATTTGATGAGTAAACTATTTCCCATTCTTAAAAAATCATTATCAAAGAATAAAGTCAACTGGCTTTCCCCACACACACTTGAGTTGTGAAAATCACTGGCAGAGGGCATCTAAAAATGAACAGACTAAAAACATGTTCGAAAACAACAGATTTTGTTTTCTTGAGAGAGATGAACTTTCCGAGTCAGTGTATCCTCCTTGGGAAATGAAGCCTTCTGATTGTAATTGCCTGGAAAATTTCCACTGCTTTTCTTCTAAAAGTGGTCATTGTTATTTGGGGGGGAATGGTTTAGTGTCACTCTATCGTATTACCTTTCTAAACCCTGAGGTTTAGAATGTAAAGAAAACAAAACAAAGGAAAAAAGAAAAGAACCTCTCCAGCAGGTTAATTTTAGGTAACAGGGACAAACAAGGAGACAGTCTTCTAAGATAAAAATATAAGAACTGAAGAATCGAGGTACATGAGTCCACCATGTAGCTACTTGGTATCCATTTTTCCTCCCTTAAAAGGATTAACAGGACTAGATATTTATTGCTTTAAAAAAGGGGGTGGGTGGGTGAAATATTGGTTTCAAAGTAGGTTCCTAGTTGGAACAATTTCCAAAATAAAAAATGTGATGATGTGACTATAATCTCTTGAAAACTTTCAAGGGGAAAACAACATACATTTAGGTAAATTACACATATTACTTAACATTTTAAAACTGTTAAACTCTTTACATTCTTCAATACTCTTCATTGCTTTACTATTTTATTAATCCCTTTACTGTGATTTGTCAAGATGCAATGACCTTCTTTCCCTGAAAATTACTCCCAACCACACAATGGATCCACTTGGTTTTTTGTCACATGTGTATCCTGAGGCCCATCCCAGCTACCCTTGTACATCGGAATACATACTTGATACAGATAACTAATAAAATTTTGAGAGACTTTGAAACTGAATATGGTTAGCTTAAAATAGAGAGAAATAATTGCTGAGCAACGAAAGATCTCCCAGATGAAACAAACAGGTAGGTCAGGTAGACAAAACATACAGGAGGGAAGAAGAGGAGAGAGACAGAGAGAGAAAGACCATGCCTACCCAAGCTTCTCATCTGCTTTCTATTGCCTCCTTCCATGCCCTGTAAGGACCCTTGGATTCTGTAACATACAACTATATCTTCCTAATTCACAATTTTCCTAATAGTGGCTTAAATTATTTTCCTTAATTAAAAAACACACTGAGACACTCTCAACTATGCTTTTTTTTTAATTATCAGTAACTACAGAAAAGGGGTTTAAAAGTTTTTTTTGACAATAGAAAACTGAAGGAGACATTGGTAAGCTGTTTTAGTGATGGTCTGAAAGACAAGGAACCCAGGTAGAAGGGCAGGTGGTTGTAGCCAGAAGCGGAGAAAATGGGCCAAGTTCTTGGAACCCACGGGATATAGAGATGGAAGGTGAATAGAATGTTAGCCAGAAGAGCCAACTGTCCCCGCGGGGTTTGACCAGGCTAAAGGACCTCCCATATGGTAGCTTTACAATATGACATTTGAAATGCCTTCCTAAATGGATTGTAGATTATTACATACACAGGAGAAAAATACCTTCTCTCCACTTGCCCCCTCCAAACAAAGAAAGCCAGAGGAAAGCAACTGAGCAAGAAAAGGAATGATGCTTTCTTTTTTGATGTGCTGGCTTCTCAGTGCTTTGTTCTTATTGTAACTATTGTACCTCAGAATAGAGAATTCAAATACGAATTTTATGATTAAAATATATGTTTGCCTGTTTACTCACACCCCAACAAAGTGCTACGTTTCTGCTACATATTTGATTGTTGAAAAGCCTTACGTTCTGCTCCACGACCTTTAGCAGCCTGATTCTTTCGAATTCTGCATCTTTGCTTAAGGAGTGGGATGGTTATACTTGTCCGGCTCACGAGGTCGGAGTTGGAAGACATCATAGAGGTTATCAAATCTAATTTCTCAGTTTTATGTGCATACTACCTGTGTCAGTATTTATCTATTTTTATTTAAATATGCTAATTTTCATCTTTTAAAATTATTTTAAAAGCAAAAGAAGAGTTTTAACATGAGTTAAATAGTGGTAGCCTATGTCACAAATAGAAAGTTTCCTTAAAGACAATGTTCATCGGAACACTCCCTAACACTTCCGGCACACACGTTTTCACTCTCTTGGCTGACCTATTGTCCTTTCTTCTCACCAACAAACAAGAATATCATAAAAGGCTCTGTGAAATGCCAATGCTAACAGTCAATCCCCAAACTCTTCCACCCAAATGGAAATCCCATTAGTCTAATTTGGTTTGTTCAAGTAAGCCCACCTAGATTCACTATTAGTATTCCCAATGAAAAACAGCCCGGAACCAGGCAGATGCTGTTGACACGCGTAAGAGGAGTCGTTCTTTGTGGCACAAATGCTTCTTAATGAGCTTATTCTCTGGTGTCTTAGGACTGTCTGCATGTGTAGACTGCTTGCACAAAGGAACGTTAGCCATTCTACAGGCACACATTTCTTCCGCCTCTTACTGAACGAAACAATTTCACAGTGGGATACAATGAGGATTTTATCATGGAAATCTGCATGAGGGCACCGGAATAACATGCTACCACTGCTACAGGGGAAGAATCCTTCACATCCAGGTTACCCTGAGCTCAGTGCAGTATTATTTGCAGTGCTAGGGGTCACTTAAATTCCGCTCTATCAGTGTTACAAGTTTCATTCAGGTGTGTGTTTTACTTCTGAAATGGCAATGTGGAGTGTGGCTTATAGGGACAATGGTATTGAAAGTTATATGTGAGATGCCTTTTGTAGTAACTTATCTTCATTCATGTCTTAGCTTTGTACAAGAAACAGGACCAGAGAAAAAATAGATCTGGAAGCCACATAATGGATTCATATGAGTAGGATGCTGGGATTAAGGAAGAAATCTCTTTTACGGCTGTGATAAAGTCAGATGTTTCATTTTCCCAACAACCAAGCATATCCCTTACTGGATAAATTGTTCAAAGAAGTTCTCTATACAAATTGTTATCCATAAACACAGGCACCCTAATCTGTATTTGTCACTGTTATTTTCTTTAATATGTAAGTCAATTATAGAAAGCTTTAAATAGAGCAGCATAATGAGAAAATCTCATAATTGAAGAGAAAAGAGTACAGGAACTTCTTGTCAACACAAACTGTTAATTTTGTAACACACACTCTATAGACTTTTTCTAATTTCTATGTTTTACTCAGACTGTAAGTTTTCCCAAAGTAATGTTTTTAATGAAATTTTGTCCATAGAGGATAATTTTCTTACTTTAAATGATGACTACATTTTGAATGTAAAACGTCTGCAAAATTTTCATTGGCAAAAGATAAGATTGGAATCACTTCCATTTTCAGGAAATTGTGTGATCAGCATGGCAGACACAGCAAGAGAATTCCCCTTCCCTGCTTTTTTTAAACTTAGAGAGTCAGGAGCTTATTTTTTAAATAGCCATGAAAATTACCACTTCATCTCACATTTCAATATTGTCATTTAATGCAGCATTATATTAGACTTCAAAAAGGAAAAAAAGATTGACAAGCAAAAACCACATACACAAACTTTTTTCCTCTCATAAATTAAAACTGTATTTTACTTAACTGACTAAAAATACAAAGTGTAACCTTTCTTCTGTTACTGCATCTTCATGTAAGATCCGTTCTAGTATCTAAGCATATCCAAATGATGATCCACAGAACAGTGCAAGTAAAAAAACAAACAATAAAACCCAACGGGAACTAGAGTGTATTCATCTTGCTTCGCACTGCAGTAGAGTACATGCAATAGAGTCCATTCTGAATAGCAATAGCCTAACTTTAAGCTATATTGTCTTACATATTTCAAACCACACTTTGTTTGAAAGAACAGAACGGTTATTTCCGAGATATCTCACTGAAAACATGTTATAGTCTGAGGAAAATGAGACTCGGTGCCTTAGCAGAATAGCCAATGGCCTTTTGCTTTTCTGAGTGCTGCTCCCATCTTCCTCGGCCCCACTGGGCAGTCCCTCTCCTTGACATCTCCAAGAGGTTTCTGTAAATAGTGTTTTCTTCCTCTTGGGATTCCGCTTCTACGACTAACGCTGGCACAAGGGATTTGAAAATACAATGTTCTTACAACTATAAAAGTATTTTTATTTAGCTTTCCAACTACTATGCAGGCCATGTGGATGAAGTTATAGGGGTAGAAAGATGAGCAGTGGAGGGTGGTTTGTCGCAAATTTGACCAGCACCAGAAAGCTATTTAATGGATAGATTGTAGAGTCCTCCCTCCAGTGTTGAACTGTGTCAGAGTTTTGGGCGAGGAAACCTGCTTTGAAAACATCTCTTCACATTGTTCTTATATTGGCTTCTCAATTCCAGTTTATGTACCTTCTCTGAACACACTAGGGTAGGGCTCAAAGGACTACCAGAAAATCAACAGTGCATGAATGGAAACGGGAAGAGTGTGCGTGTGTGAGTGCAAGATATTCTTACTTAGATAGCCTTACTCCAAAATTGTGTATCTTTTTTACTATTCCATTTTACATGCATTTTTAAAAATGTTAAACATCGGTTCAGCAGAAGAAAGGAGAGACCAGGTATTTACTGGAGTTGCATATAGAGGGCTACAGATACAGTCACATGAATTTGTTACTTAATGTTTTGTTCTTTTAATGTCCCTAATGATCCCTATAGGCCCTTTTCCCTCTACATGTAACCACGATGATTTCAAGCAGTGCTTCAATGGAAAGAACGCAATAACGTACAAGCAACAGAGCATGACTAGTCATTTTTTCACCTTGTAGGAAGCCATGGTTTCTCAGAAAGCATTTCATTAGGGGCCTTGTAATTATGCCAAGGATGGTTGATTGTTTCAGTTTTCCTTGAGGACAGAATGGGAGATAATAAGGTGCAACCATACGGGTGACACTTAGATTACTGGGAAGTAATCTTTTGAAGTACCAAGAATAACAATCTAATATCAAGCGATTCAACTATAGAAGACGGCCTAGAGGAAATTATCACCCTACGACACCAGATAGCTTCTCACCTGACTGGTATTATTCATGCACGCCCCTCCTAGCTAGAAGGTACGGAGTCTGCTGAGGCTGATTGCAAGCCTGTAAATTTACAGGCAGAGCTTTTAAAACTTCAGAAAGCATTTCTCTTTCAACCTGCAGACATCTTCTTACTTGTTTTTCTCATTCAGTGTATTCTATTTGAGCAACTCCCAGAGAAAAGCTTTTCTAAGAGAAAAAGCTGAGATAATGAATAATATATTCAACAAAAAATATTTAACATTTATTCAAGCTTTATAATTCAGAGCAAATCTAGTATCAGTATATTATTATGTTCCTCCAAATTCTGTATCAAGACAAATGTGTATAGAGGTATTATTTCTTTTTAAATTTCTAAAAATGTCATCTTAGATAAGTGCCGTTACTTCAAGAATATTGGTGATAATTAAATCAATTGCCTTTGTGTTTTAATTTTTCTGTGAGGGCGTTGGTATTCTCTGGTCTTTCAGAACAGTGACTTATAAGTTATCTTTCACTTCAATATCACATTGCCTTGCAGGAATTCCGATGGGCATGACTAGCTTAGGTATTAACACAGATTTTGATTCATGAATAATTCTCAGAGAACTAGCTGTGGCCCCTCCAATTCTGGCCATAATGATCACCTCTAGTGCACTAGACACTGCAGGGGACAATGCCCTTTACAATGCTATCCAGGGCCAGTCTTCTATTATTACTTTTACACCAAGCTGGCAAAACTCTTGCACTAATCTAGATGCTAACACTGACTTCTTAAGTACTACTTTCTTTTTCATTTACATATGTATTGAATAGTATGAATAACGTTCTATTCCTTAGGTACTCTGTTGACAGATTCTTTGATGAATGAGCTGCAGACTGAAAGTTGAGCCTGTGTGTCCTCTGAGTCAATTTTAAGAAAGGGAAAGAAAGGAAATTGCACATTGCCAGCATAAGTTCAGTAGGGGGCAAGGAGCTCAGCCGAGGGGCAGAGGGCAGTGAAAAAGCCTGGCAGCTGCATGGCTGGGAAAGAACTTTGGTGAATAGACATGTCTAGCAGTACTTTTTATGAGCCGATTTGGAAAATGGGCCTCCTTTCTCATTCTAAAGGATGATCACTGGTGAATTCTATGGGGTTCACTGATGCTTTTGTGGAAGTGGATTCTGTCTGCAGAGCTTACAGAGAAAAATGAAGAGGCAGCTAACATCTAGGTTTTCAAAGTACATACTCAGAGCTTAACATCTTTGAACAAAGTTACACGGAGACATCAATTTCTTTGGAGAGCAGTTCATCATTTCCCGTGAGTACAATTCTTAAAGGTCTAGGCCAGGTCCTTTTCTCCAGGGCGCTGTTTCTGATTACCACCCTCCTCCCTGCCCCACCTGCCACACCTTCCCCTGGCCCCTCAGGTCAGTGATCTTCCTCCCTTTTGAACCTATACAGCTCTTACCATCTATGCTATTTAATTTAGTATACAATACTGGTGTCTCATAAAAAAACTAAATATAACTAGGTGGAAAGGGACAACAGAATGAAATTCAAACCAAGCCTAGCAACCATATTATTCATTCCACCTAGCACTAGATGATGAGGTCTTAAACCGCCTGCTGTAACATGATGCAATCTGATGCAAAGATCTTTTTCTGTGATATATTTACATACACTTTGGCTATAGAGACTGATAGCTGCATTTTAATGATGGGTAAATGTTTTATTCTCCTAACACCTAACATTAGCAGGTGGGAGGCTCAGCATGCTTTATCCTCACGGATTTTTTTCAGACTGGATTAAGACAAACTTTGGAGCCAAATGTTCTATTGTAGTGGTTAGATCTCAACAGGCTGGTGGAATTAAGCTTGATATATTCATAAACACACATTGCCAATACAGCCCCAAAAATAAAATTGGTATTTTTTAAAACTGTTTCTTCAGAAAATTTCTATGTGGTTTTGACAGACAAACCCAACGTAAGAAGCACCATTGTCTCAGTGTTTGGGCGCAATCATTTTTCAAGGGCATATGTGCCGATTCCTTTTTAAGCTTGGACGGCTGCTATCTGAATCAAACCCAGACTCTTTTGTTGGGGAAAATGTCTGAATTTTGAAATTCCCATTGAAGTGGAGAAACAGCTTTCTCCACTCAAACACAAGATGCAATTTATTTTACAGTGTGAGATTAATAGCAATGATTGGCTTGGAAATAATGAAGACTTGAAGAAAAACACCACATATCAAAAGGCTACATTCCGACAAAAAAGTAGTCCTTCCCTAAGGCAACGGAACCACTTACATTTTTGCAAATCTTTCTATTGTAGCTTCAGACTACTATGAAGACTACTTAAACTCAAGCCATTTGACATCTGAAGATTTCAAGTTTTTAAATCAGAAATCAAGATGGTTGAAATTAAGCTTATAAACATGATATTTGCATTACAGGCTTTCAATATGAAATTACATCCTATTATTTAGGATTAAACCAACTTGGCAAAGTCTCAAAGAAATCATGATTTACTTGGGGGCCCAAAAAGTGGCTACCAGCAGAGATGGAATTTTTCTGAGATGAAAATATTGAGTGAAGTACATTCCCTCCTTGATAGGAAGTCCAACTCACACAGACATGAACGTGATGGATTCATTAACAGTCTTGCCGGTAAATATGATCTCCACTGAGGTCTTAACACAAATGGCATATTTCTTTCATTATGCTGAGGCCCTCACCATCTGTCTGTCATGAGTATTCCGCCTAATGGCCTCAGAACATTTTTAAAGTGAAGAGAAAACAGACTATTTCTTTTTTCCCTTAAGACTTGCTTAACATGTGTAGTTACTAGCTCTGGGTCCAGTGAAGTCCTTGGTCTCCTCGTCATGTATTCATTCCATGTTTTCCAACAGCCCACAAGATCCTTGCAAGTCCCCAAACCACCACACCTGGACAGTGGTGGGGTGTCATGTGCAGAAGCTCAATTTGGCAAGAGAGGAAAGGAGGATATTTAAGTGGCACCTGAATGCCCTAGTACATTGCATCATCTTACTCAGTTCAAATAAGAGTTATTTCTAGAGGCAGTGGGTAATTACTGTAAGATGGTGTCAGTAACGAGATAGCAAGTGGAAAACATATATGACAAAAAGCAAGAAACAAAATGATTATTCAGAGAAACTGAAGGGGCTGGTACAAGAAAAAATAGAAAGTCCTTAAAGTCTTTAGAGGAAACAGTTTAACCTAGAAATATATACAGTTCGGTTATGGGTTTTTTTCTTTTCTTTTCTTTTTAAATAACAGAGGAACAAATTGGAAGGGTGCGTTGGGGAAGGTGTGAACAAAATGCTTCCAGTAATAGTATGGGGAAGATGCAAATCATAAGGTGTGCATGGCTTTCCTTTTCAAGTAAGTAACTTGAGCCCAAAGAGAAACTGCTTCAATACTTTTTTTTATATTTGTAATACCCATAATGCCATTTATTTCTAAAAGTCTGCTATCTGTTATAAATGCTTATGTTTTATTGGATAAATATCAATTAAAAGTTAGAGCTAATATTTATGAATAAATATATATCTCCTTTCAAATTATGGACACTAATCTTTTTGGGGATCCAGTTCAGCATGGGAAATTGTTCTCATAACACAGTTTTGTGTGCGCATGTGTGTCTGTGTTTGGTAAAGAAAGATGTAAGAAGACCTGTGAGTGAACTCTAAATCAGTCAGCAATTATTTAATGATTATCCACAACACGAAGAGTGTTGTGTTAGTTGTTTCGATGATAAGAGAATCCAAAACACTGACATAAAAGAGATTGCAATAGCAAGAAAAAACAAAACAGAACTGTGAGTTAAGCCACATAGCTTTATGGCTGTCTATTTGCTTGAGTTTTCAGAACCCTAAACTATAACAATTTCAGTCTACCTTATATTTTAATTTTATTTTTGAAAATCAAAGAGTAGGATTTAGAGGAGAGATCAGAAAGGTATTCTGTGGCTTCTGGTTGGGGTTCTGAAGAGGTTCTTTAATGGTGGGAAGACTTTGGTGAAACAATGAGATGTAAAAGGTCATTTCTGACCAAAGAAAGCGACATATGCAAAGGCTTAAACCTGGAATGTGTGTGTAGCATCTGGGCTTTTGGGGAGAGGCCATGAATCTGCCCAGGTAGAAAGGAATCAGGTTTTAGAGGCAAGGTAGAGTCAGGCTGAGGTAGTCAAGAAACCAGACAGAAGAGTTTAGATTTGATGTATAAATTATTCATTCAGTTCTCCTTCACTGACCATTTACTGAGTTTCTTCTCTGTGCCAGATCCTCTATAAGCAGGGGCCCAGAGCAAGATAGACAGGCAAGACCCCAGACCACGTGCAGCAGAGTTTAAGAATAAAGGGCCAGACTTGGGATTTTATTCATATCAAGTATCTGCAAATTCAATATGAAGACAACATTCTTTATCAAGGAGAATCCAATCTTCAGTATTGCTAAATATTATATGTGGTAAAATATTTTTATAAAGATTTTTATAGTATCACCCCAACCAGTGTGGCTCAGCTGGTTGGGTGTCATGCCACAAAGCAAAAGGCCACCACTTTGATTCTTCATCAGGGTGCTTGCCTGGGTACAGTTTTGGTCCCGAATTTGGGCTCTGGCAAAAGGCAATCAATTAATATTTTTCTCACACATCAATGTTTCTCTCCCTCTCTTTCTCCCTCCCTTCCTCACCCTCTAAAAATAAATAAATACTTAAAAATTTTATAGTATTATTAACAGTATCAGAGTAGCAATAATATTTTTCCTTCAAAGAAAGAACAATTAGATAACTTTAAGAAGAGTGATATGGTTATTCAGGTAACCCTTCTGAAATGATCAAAAAGACCTCTAGTATTTTTAATAATAACTAAGAAAAATAATTACATTAGTGAAGCAATTTCAGGTCTAGGCTGCTTCCTGAATGTAGCCCCAGAAAAGGTCTTCAAAATGCTCCTGAATATGTCAATCAGCTGAGTAGGTTTGTGTGTTTTAAACTATATTGTGTTTCAGAGCCAAAATGCCTCAGAGTCCATTGGGGGAACAAAACCGCAGCTGATGGAGTTCAGCAGAGTGAAGGACAAGTGCAGTTGGTCCCCTCATACCCTGTAGCTTCTCTGGGTATCAGTGTGCTGCTCTCTAAAGATTAAGCTCTAAATAGCCTGTTCAAACTTTAACACAAAAGCTTTAGATAAAAATATTTCTCTTAAAAATATCTGAAAACAATCTGATGATTTCTTGAAGCTGAGGCAGAGAATTACAGCTTCCCTTTGCCCAGCCCTACCCTCTCTGTCATGGTGATTTCCCAATGAATGAATAGCTATTGGGTGATAACTTATCTGGCTGCATCGTGGTCTAATTTATTACAGAAACCCTAGTTAGACTTAGAAAAAACAGTAGAATTATGTTCATTTATTAAATCCTGTAAAAATACATTTTATTGTTGTTCTATTACAGTTGTCCCAATTTTCCCCCTTTGCCCTCCTCCACCCAGACCACCCCCAACTCCCACAGCCCACCCTCACCCTGCTGTCCACATCCATGGGTCATTCAAACACATTCCCTGACTAGTCCCTTCCCCTCCTTTCCACCTTATCCCCCACTCCTCTCCTCTCTTCTCACTGGCAGTCTGTTCCTTGTTTCCATTCCTCTGGTTCTGTTTAGCTCTTTAGTTTATTTTGTTTATTAGGTTCCTGTTACAGGTAAGGTCATATGGTATTTGTCTTTCACTGACTGGTTGATTTCACTTAGCATAATGCTCTCTAGTTCCATCTATGCAGTCTTGAAGGGTAGGAGCTCCTTCTTTCTTTCTGCTGCATAGTAATCCATTGTGAAAATGTACCGCAGTTTTTTGATCCAGTCATTTAAAGATGGGCACTTAGGCTGTTTACAGTATTTGGGTGTTGTAAATAGCACTGCCTGGACATAGGGGTGCATAGGTTCTTTTGAATTGGTGTTTCAGGAATCTCAGGGTATACTCCCAGCAGTGGAACTGCTGAGTCAAAAGGTATTTCCATTTTTAGTTTTTGAGAAAATTCCATACTGTTTTCCACAGTGGCTGCACAAGTCTGCATTACCACCAACAGTGCACTAGGGTTCCACATCCTCACCAGCACTTGTTTCTTGATTTGTTCACGATGGCCATTCTGATCGGTGCAAAGTGGTATCTTGTTGTGGTTTTAATTTGCATCTGTCTGATGGCTAGTGATGCTGAGCATCCTATCATATGTCTCTGGACCCTCTGTATGTCGTCCGTGGAGAAGTGTTTGTTCAGGTCCTTTGCCATTTTTTATTTGCATCGTTTGTCTTCCTGGTATTGAGTCATAGGAGTTCTTTATATATTTTGGACATTAAATCATTGTGAAATATGTTCTCCCATATAGTCAGTTCCCTTTCTTTAGCCATGCAGAAGTTTTTAATTTGATGTACACATGTTGTTTATTTTTTCCTTTATTTCTCTTGCCTTAGGAGCTATATTGACAAAAATATTGTTATGTGAGATATTCGAAATTTTACTGCCTAGTTTTCCCCTATGACTTTTATGGGGTCATTCTTATATCTATGTCTTTATCCATCTTGAGTTTACTCTGGTGTATGGTGTAAGCTGGTGGTTGAGTTTAATTTTTTTTGCATGTACCAGTCCAGGTCTCCCAGTAGCATATACTGAAGAGGCTATTTTTACTCCATTGTATGCGCCTCCTCACTTTATCAAGTATTAATTGACCATAGACACAGGGGTTTATTTCTGGGCTCTCTATTCTGTTCCATTGATCTATGTGTCTTAATTCCAAAACCAGGTAAATATACAACAAAGAAAGAAAAGTACAAGGCAATATCTCTGATGAACATAGATGCTAAAATCCTCAACAAAATATTGGTAATCGGATCCAACAATACATCAAAAAGATCATACACCATGATCAAGTGGGATTCATGCCAGGGATGAAAGGATGGTACAATATTCACAAATCAGTAAATGTAAAACATCACATAAACAAAATGAAAGACAAAAATCACATATATGATCATATCAATAGATGCTGAAAAGCATTTGATAAAATCCAGCACCCATTTATGATAAAAACACTCAGCAAAGTGGGGATAGAGGGAGCATATCTCAGCATAATAAAGACCATATATGAGAAACCTACAGCCAACATCATACTCAATGGACAACAACTAAAATCTTTCCCCATAAGATCAGGAACAAGACAAGGGTGTCCGCTTGCACCACTCTGATGCAACTTAGTACAAGAAGTTCTAGCCACAGAGATCAGACAGAAAAAGAAAAAAAAAAGACATCCAAATTAGAAAGGAAGATGTAAAATTGTCATTATTTGCCAATAGCATGATAGTGTGTACATAGAAAATCCTATAGACTCCACCAAAAGGAACTCGACCTAATAAATAAATTTGGCAAAATAGCGGGATACGAAGTTAATATTCTGAAATTGAGGGCATTTTTTGTACACCAACAATGAACTATCAGAAACAAAAACTAGGAAAAAATCCCATTTACTCTAACAACAAGAAAAATAAAGTACCTAGGAATAAACTTAACCAAGGAGGTAAAAGACCTGTACTCAGAAAACTACAGAACACTGAGGAAAGAAATTAAGGAAGACACAAATAAATGGAAGCAGATGCCATGTTCATGGGTTGGAAGAACTGACATCATTAAAATGTCCATACTACCCAAAGCAATCTATAGATTCAATGCAATTCCTATTAAAATACCAATGGCATATGTCACAGATCTAAAACAAATATTTCAAAAATTTATATGGAAACAAAAATGACCCCAAACAACCTCAGCAATTTTGAGAAAGAAGAACAAAGGAGGAGAGGGATCACGATACCTGATATCAAACTATATCACAAGTTCGCTGTAATCAAAACAGTCTGGTATGGGCATAACAACAGACACGTAGATCAATGGAAAAGAATATCAAATCCTTTTGAGACATAGGGTCTATGTGCAATAAAAATCTGCTAGACCATGGTGAGCCTATGAGATGGGAGAGTTTTTTCTTTTCACCGGCATTTAAAAATATGGCACCACCTCAGGTTAAAATAATAAGCCTGAGACTGCTGTATGCAGTTGGTAGGCAGAACACCTAATAAGTCCTATTAGTGTACAAAGAGAAGCATTAGTGTTCCTGAGTTTCTTTTGTGAAGAAGTGTCCAACCTGTCTTACTTATGCTGTCAAACTCTATGCCAAGCACTGAGTGCTCAAATAATCTTTTGCAAGAACATGATGAGACACTAAGAAAAATATACTTGGAATCTGCAGATCCCTTATTACTATCATGCAACAAAATTCACTTCTCATGAGAAACAGATTAATAGACTGTGTCTATTGATCTTAATGAAGGCATAGCAAGATCCTTCATCCTCGTCCAAGTGCTTACCTCTGTCAATGGGGAGAAATGTGCAAGATCTGAAAGACCTTTTGTGAAAGTTGGGTTTTGATGAGTGGACTGTGTCAAAAGCAATTGATTTCAAACTTTTAGTGAGAAGAAGAAGTACCTGGAAGGATTGTTACAACACAAATTCTAGGGCCATGCCTCTGTAGTTTCTGATTCAACAACTCTTAGGTGGGCCTAATAATTTGTAGTTCTAACAAGTTTATAGGTGAGGATGACATTGCTTGGTCTAATGAATCTTTGAGAAACACTTAGGGAGAAAGGTTCTCTACAAGACTGTGTTCATGTTTTTCTTTTGAAATGAGAAATGGGGGGAGGGGTGCACTGAACATAAATGATTAGGGGACCAGTATTCTCTCACTCTTTCAAATTAAAAGATAATAGTGACAAAAATATTAAGGCTATTTAATTTCATGCCTGAAAGAAAAATAAAAGGAGTAGGAAAAATTATCATCCATATCACTGTCTTTGTCTTGTATCTACAGACTGGCTGAAACCTACAGGAAAAGTTCTCTGTGATTCACCTCTGTCCCAGAGAGAGCAATTGCAGATCTAGCGTTCGAGGGCAGGTGAGACTTCAGGAGGAAGCTAGAAGCAGTGCGAGAAACAGGTATTATCTGTTACAGTGATTATTAAAAGGAAAAGGAAGCACTCAACTAGTCTTCGTCTCTTAGTATCCTACAATTTCTATTTCATTACTAAAGAATAAAATCCAGAGAGGGGAAGTCAGCCCCAAATCTGGAAAATTCTAAGATTAGTAGGTTCTTTTATCATCTAAGTTTTATAAACAAGAAAACAGGTTCAGAGAGGTTATGCAGCATTTCCGTGTTCACAAAGCAAGGAAGCAAAGAGCCTGAACTCAATCCATGTCTATCTGGGCCTGAAGACCATGTATTGGTATTTATCCATTGTGTTATTCTACACCTGCCTACTCTATGTGGCCTCAAATTTTTTTTTTTCATAAAAATACTATCAAATGCTTATCGGATACTTTCTACCTGCCAGGTACTGATATATTTATGTTAACTAATTTAATCTCAAAAATAATCCTGAGAAGGGGGTATCACATAATCCAAGTATATACATATGGGAGTTGAGGATTAAACAACTTGTTAGACCTTGCAGAAGTAGTGTCAAAATAAAAAAAAAAAAAAAAAAAAACTCCAAATCAATTCATTTTAAGAGCTAGCATCTTTAACTTTTTTTTCTTAATTCTAGTAACCTCCCACCACTCCTCCTAATTGGTCCGCCTCTCACTCCTTATTTCTAGTTATGTTTCCATAGAATCAGGTCCTCAGAATCAAATTTAATATGTAAATGAAATATTCAAGAGCGTAAAGATTTCTACTGTTGAATATCAATTAGTACAGAAAGATAGGAAGAATTCCACTGCATTGAAACTGTGGCTAATGGCTGCATTAGGGATGATTTATATCTATATTAGAGTTTCAGTTAATGTGAAATAAAATGTATCCTTAGTTTTTTTCTACTCTCAAAATGAAATGAACCTGAATAAATTATTATGAATTGTGTATTTTCTAGTGACAGCTTTTTTTGCAGTTAAATTGATTAATTAAGTGTTATTATCCAATGAAGAAGTAATTTTCTTGAGATAACTGAACAGGCAATGGAGTTTAGATTTCTTAAGAAAACCAAGAGCATGCCACTTCAATAAAGGTGAATTGTTTTAAGCTAAAGGTCATTTTATTCCAGTATCCATGGTTATCATTACACTAGATGTTAAAGTTTTCAAGCTACTATTATCCCCAAACCTCACTGAACAGCATGAGTAATATATTTACAATTCACGTGTCTCTCAAATGCAGTGCTAGAACTAGTCAGTACTGGGAAAAGAATAACGTTGATTAACAAAGAATGATTATATTTAAAAAGATCAAAACTGGGTCAATATTTAAATTTATAGAACTTGGAGAATGAGGCTGTAGGGAAAATGAAGTCAGCCAGGCTCCCTCACCTGGATGTCTGGGCAACTACGACTTAGCAGTGTTCATATAACCTTGAGAATGGGCCCACATGCGCACAATCAAGCTCTGTTATATAATAGTTTGGGGCCCTGCTGGTTTTGCGTGCATTTATTATATAAGGGAGTTGGGATCTCCCTTGTGGAGTATGTAGATGGCCCAGCCCCGGAGTAGAGTCAGGCCAGACATCTCCACCACCCCAGGAATTTTCTTCCATCCGCCTGAATCCCATGTGAACCTGGCTGGCCTTGAATGACTGCAGAACAGAGGCCTATGCATGCTACTCTGGAAAATTACAGTCAGTTACAAATGCACTGTCTAAACAGTGACAAACAAACAAACAAAAACTGGGTTATACTTCTTTGGCTACTTAAAGTTCAAAGGACTCTCTCTTGACACATTCACTAGGAGGCTGGTGTAGTGCACAGCACAGGCTACTACTCCCCAATATTCTCTCAAGCTATTTGTTTGCATCCGTCATTTAAAGATAAAGGGAAGGGATGACATTTAAAATTTTTTCATTTCAGTACTAAAATTGGCTTATTGAGTTTTCCGAGAAAATCTTCCCTGAGTATTGCGTTTCAGAAGCATGTTTAGCTCTGTTTTGGCATTTCCTCAACATGCAACCCCAAAGAGATACAAAGTGCACTCTTACCTAAACACATCTGCCCGGGAGTCCTCTTCCTGCCTCCCAGATCATGACAGCGTTCTGACTGGTACGATCACTAAGTCCTAGATGCTCACTGCCCCTATTAAGACCTGTACTTGGGAGCTCCTGGGACTTTATTTTAAACACCTGCTTAGATGGCTCATTGAAATCAGTGGGGGATTTTTTCTTCTCCACTGACATTGTACAAATGTTCCTTCACTGAAGGGAAATGACTGAGAGGGGACAGATGGAGAACTGTGAAGAAATTGAAGGATGTTTAATGGATTAAAAACAAAAAGATATTCTGCTCTCCAGGGTGCACATTTATTAGGCTAGATTTGCTTAAAAGTATTCTCAAGCTTCCAGGTTCAATAGACCAGAATGACTTTAAACAGTTTTTTTTCTGGTCCATTGGAGAGATATGCCTTTATAAGATTATTTTAATGATAGTTATCTATCAGGTAATTGCAATGTAAAGCTAATAATATGTAAGTGTGGCAGAACATGTGAATTATACAAGCCAAATGTCTCCAGAGTATTTTGAAAAGCACTTTGGCTGCATTTTTAAGTTTAACTAAACACTCCAATATACATGAGAGTTATTACCCTGGGGCAAGATTCATAAGGATAGAAAAAGTTGAAAAGAACAATTTTCTGGCATGCTCTCCCTCTTGGGAGCACACCACGCCTTTCCCTTCCCCCAGGCGCGTTACCTGTGCCTTTCTTCCTTCTAAGCTCCAAGGGCCCTTCTTTTACAGCAATTAATTTTATAAGGAACACATTTATTTCCTAAAATACAAGAAAACATTTACATTAAGTAACAAGATGCTTTACACTACTTCATTCTTTATGTAGTTTTTAAAGAGAATTCTTCCACTAACATTTATAATGATCTGAACTGTAGAAAAAATATAATTAAATCGTTTCTTTACAATTTCTTTTAACAAGGTAGTTTAATTGAATTTTCTTCAAACCACAGATAATTTGAAGTTATTGTTCAGGTTTAACAAGAATTACAAGAGAGTCTTTAAAGTTCTATTTAAAGGAATATTATCATAATTCATTGTTAAGAACATATAATGTTGTACGCTAATGATAATACTTGTGCTCTTTTTTAATATTTAATATAAATGCAAGCCAAATGTTAGAAGAGACTCATTAACAACATTTTTTTTTCTCCTTTTAGCAGCAGTTCATTTCTGGTGGTCAGTTAAAACATTTGCTTATCTCCTTCCCACCTTTTGGTATATAATTTTGCCTAAAGAGTAACTTATTTTCATACTATGGTCACAAAAACAAAAAGAACTAAAAACAATAAACAAATTTATCATTTAGAATTAAAAAACACTTCCTAAATACCAATTTGGGGTTTTATATAGTTTTTAAGGCAAAAATAACATAATCCAAAAGTTTAAAATAAATATCCTATATTGTAGAAATGTCTTCATATTCATAGTCCAATCTTCTTTAGATCCCTTATCATTGTCTTTCCTTTTTAAATTGACATATTATGCTTTTCTTGCTGACATGTGATGAAAGAATTCTTAAAGCTCAACAATAAAACAATAATAGTTGTAAGAATTTAGATGATTTGTCAGTCCTTTCTTCTGTGCAAACAAATTATTTATTATAATTATCTTCTTCAAAGTTAAAGGGTTGAAATTTCTTATTTATGGAATGAAAGGAAGAGGAATTAACAGGCAGTATTTTTATGATGACAGAATTTCTGTCACCACCACTACCAACACCATCACTGTAATTAAAAAACAATACACTGAGAGAAAATGTTGTAGTTAATGTAACTTGATTTAAAATAAACTAGAAAAGAAATAAAAATCAAATACGTATTAACATTTTAATTACTTTGAGGAGAGAGGAAGAGAAATGCCATATATAAAAACCAATTCTCAAGTTAAAAATACAAGTTAAATAAAAATGTAAAAGATCTTGACATAGAACTCTGACCAGTTTCAGAGGTTTAATTAGTGATGTAATTATATAAATAGCTACTAATGATACACAGCCTGGAGATTCTATATTAATGAATCATGATCCAAGTTTACTTAATAAATTATTGATTTAATCTATTAAAAGGTAGTTATGTCACTAGATTTTGAATTCCATGAAGTCAGATGCAACACATTATACTCACTTATGTACACCTGACCAATAAACATTTTTAACTCTTTTCGGAACTCAACACATGTGAACTGATTTGAAATTTCTATTGTAATAGTTAATTCACAACTTAAGGTGTTAAAGTGAAGGACTAATTTTAATAAATTAATTGAATACATTCTTCATTAATTTAATAAACAGTTGGAACTTGCTCTGGGATAGGCACTCTGTTAAGTCTGGGGAATGCAAAAGTGAAAAAGACACTGAAAAATTATTGGCTTTTAAAATAACTTAGAAACCAATTGCCATGTCTACATAATTCTAGGCACCTAAAATGATACTGGATTCTTAAATATTATGAAAATTTTATCAATAGATCAATAACACTTTCTACTCAGGGGAACATGTGCTAGCATATTGGAAAATATACTCATTACTCTCCAAATTCCCAAATTCCGTAGTACGTTAAGGCTTCACCTGTGCTGAACACAAGCAAGAGCACAGGTTTATCTTTCGAACCTCACTTATCCAAGCTTGAAATTGTGGAGGCAACTTTGCTTCGCCATTCGATCATTCTACCGTAGCTTCCACGTTGAGTAGAACTCGTTCAGCCATTGAGTCTGATTTGTAACCAGAGATTCACATGGGTTTCATATTCTAATTATAATCTTACATTTACAACTTACTATCATTTTACATATATTTCCCAGTTGGAGCTTTACTTGTCTCTGTCTCCAGGAATCAGTTTTCTATGACCACACTTTGGCCATACGACCTCTCTTCTGACCTACCATCGTCTTCCTCCCTTCCCTCTGATGGTCTGAATTCCAATTTGATTTTAAAGATGCTTTTTCCTTCCTCTGACCTTAATGGAAAAGCTCCCCACCAGTCCATTCTTTACTCATCACATCTTATACAGGACCATATGCAATTGTATTTGGAATATTTCTCTTAGTCACCAATATCCCAAGCTGTCTGATGGGTAAGTAGAAGCTATATATTGCGCCTCTGTGTATCATTGCCAGAAGTTAGTATACTGTTGTGAATAAAACCTATCTGTTTTGTTGAGTGATGTGATCATGATAACTTTTTGAGACTCTGTAAGATTTACAATGAATATACATGCATTGTAAATATAGTATTGCCCATATTTTATTGAAAAATATAATTCTTTCAAATTAAACATCTTTAAATAGTATATAGGATAAATCTCTATTAATTAGAATATTTTGTTAATCAAATTTTTCATTTACTAATTATTCCAAAACAATGTAAGATAGAAGTTTACTGCATTTATCTCAGGTATATACACTCAGTTTAATTCTAAGTAGCAATGGTCTCTTATTCTCTGACTTTATTTTTATATACTTATAAATTATCGTTTAAAATGCTTTAATCCTGCATGTATGAAATTTTACAAAGCAAAAAGTTTTTAAAAAATCCCATACTCTCTCCTAAAAACTCACTATATTATGATTAATCATTTTAACTAACTTTCTTTCAATTTATTCAGAAGCAGGCTCTAAAAAGGGCTTACCAGGCTTAGCATTACTAAAAGTCTAAAGTATTGTGGTGCCTCTTCAAATGGGACTTTATAAATATGAACGATAAATTATGCTGAGTGAATGAAATGATCATTACTTCTGTTTAAGAGAAATATGTACTCATATTCACATTGTTAGATCTGGATATACTTAAGAACATCTCTTGATACAGTATTGTTTCTAAATCCACATGTACATACATTGACTTTTTAAATTTTTGTCGTAAAGGAATGGATGAAAGATGCGCAGAGTCTACACACATTGCAGAGCTTCAAAATTCTCAGGATGCATGATACATAGAGAGGTTTTTAAGTATAAGAAATTACTCATTAAAAGTTTTCAGGTTAAAAGAAAAAAATAATTTTCTCAATTTGAGTAGAGATGTCACATTCAATTTCTTTATTCATCCATTGTCTAAGTATATTAAACACTCACTATATTCCACACATTAAGAATTATATTATTTTTGCAAAGCCCTTGGTATATAGTGTTCTTGCTCAGTAAAAAATTCCATTTTAATTTCTAACAGACCTAGAATATGCTTACGTGCTGAATATTTTAATTTAATAAAAGCAACTCATTTTCTTTGTACAGAGTTTCAAAAATTTATAAAAAGCATAATAAATATGTCTCTCATGATCACTACTCAGAGATACAGGGCTTTAACCTTTTCACGTACTTCCCTACAGTTCACTTTCTCTGTATATGTCTATGTGTGGGGCACGAATGAGTTATGGTTCTACATGACATTATTAATTAGCATCTTCTTTACTATGTGAGTCTATTCTTTAAGGAATAGTCACTATCCTTAAGGAACTTACTATTTAGTGAGAGGAACAGACATGAGACCAACAAAAGACGAGCTAAAATATTCTGTGTAATAATGGAGGTTGTATGCAATGTAATACACACAGAAGAAAATCCACCCACCAGTCTGTTGAAGTGGAGAAAAATGCTTGTGCTGAGGGCTAAAGTGTGTGAAGCAGTTTCCAAGAGACTTCTCATGGGGTCTGGGGGTGGGAAAGGAAGTAGCAGAGGGCATTCGGGGTCTAAGGAATAATTCCGAGGTGCCGTAAAACTAGCACTGGAATAATAGAGTACTGTTGGACTGTAGGGACAAAGTAATGGTGTTGGGGTTATATCACGCTAAGCAGCTGAAGTTTTCCTGTAGGCCACTGTTCTAGAAAAATTACAATGAGCTAGAGACAAAAAATACACTTTCATTGTCGATACCCTTGAAAATCTTCCTCTCTGACTTGAATGTCTGCCAATTTCTATTTTAAGCCCCTGTTGCCATGAGTCTAGAGAATATCATATCAGAAGCTTAAAAAACTTCAGAAGTGACCAATATTTTATCTCCAGTGTAACCTCAAGAGTGTTAACATCTAGTGCAAAGGGGACGCTCAACGTCATCAGGGTCAGAGACTCTGGAGCTAGACTATCTGGCTTAGAATTCTAGCTCCACCATTCATTAGCTACATGGCCTTGGGCAAATTCTCCTATCTGCTTCTCAATGTCCTTACCTCTACAATGAGGATAATGGTAATATATAACTCTTAAGGTTTTATAAGAATGAAATGTGTTGAAATTTGTACAGCACTGAGAATGATGGCTGACACAAAACATCACTAAATTGTCGGTACACAAAATCAGTATCCCCAGAGGATCAGAAAAAAAAAAAAAATACAATATACAAAAGAAAAAGGAAACATAAAAAGCAACCCGATATCCAAAATCCCTGCCATAGAACAGAATCCATGTGCTTTGAGGTAACTGCCAATTCATTATATATTATTTCTAAATAGCTTCACAATCATAAACCGGATCAACCTAATGAAACTATTCCAAATGAATGAATTAAAAAGGTAAAGCATCCAAGTTGATTATAGTTGAACTCATTTCAGATCTGATCATTTTGGCAGTCTGGGAGAAGCAGAGTACACAGGCTATGAGTTTTGATAAGAGGTTGGAGGTTTATGCTCTGAATTACCATCAGCCACACTTTAGAGAACTTCCAGAAATGCTCAGCAGTATCTTATTCTACAATATTTTGGCACTGTATACAAAATTGCTTAATAAACTATGAAAGATTATGTTTTCAAAACACCCAAACTGCAGCTGTTAGAACATTATTAATTATATAAAAAATTCCATATTATACTCAGAAGAAAAACCCCACAGAATTTTCCCCTATTTGTAGCCAAAGACTGGTCGTTAAAAATTTATGGTGCTCCGTGAAAAACAATGCTGACCTAGTAAGTGCTTCCAGAGACGGTGACTTCAGATTCCACTGAATGAAATAAATTGCTATTAATTTATACAGCCTTGACTCCAACCAATCCCATTGGTTTGTGACCTAATTCTTTAATTCCTTAATTCGATTTATAATAAAGCTTCCTGAAGGCAAACAATCCACCTCTCATACGGTTTTCTAGATCCCAGCACAGTATTTTGGTACATTACAACTGTTTGACAAGTACCTCTAAGTTAGTTAAAAATAAGCATCGTCGACAAAGCCTGTCTTATATTGGGGTATCAAATGTTTTACAAAGAATGACTCTCCTGCCTTAGTTCAAAAGTCATCCTTATTTCTGACTTTCATTGATCCAACATTTCTAAGAAACTTCTAAGAAATGGTTGATTCTAGTTAATTTTTTTCTAGAAGACAGCCTTAAATAGTGTAAGCTGAATATCAAAATACACACATATTATAATTTCAACTCCATATCAGATCCTTTGTACACAGTAGGTTTAATCTCATGACGACTCCATATAGGAGCATTTTCCAGGTCTGTGCCATAGAAGGACACCAAAACACAAGGGGCCATAGCTCACAGGGCAGAATGGAAACTGAGGGTTCTGTTCTTCCACGTTAGCTTCGGAATCTTCTCACTGTGTAGTATGTTGCTTTGAGAATATGTTTTGGTATGCGGTATAATTGGATCCTAAAAAAATGTTATACACCCTCCTCCAAGTGAAATGGTGGTCATAAAAGCAATAAAGCATTTTATTCCCTCTTATTTCTTCTAGCAAAAAATGGTCTTCTTCCTTCCACAAGAGGATGATAGCAAAGGAAAATATCCTTAATACTATTAATGGAAAGAAGTTGTATCTCATTCAGTTCCCTTTGGGGCCTTTCTTCCCAGGAATGGCCAAACATTGTTACCATTTTTATTTTCTTCAGTCCGGTAAGTAGCATAAAAATCCTTCGCATTTTCAAATACTAGATCGAGAAGTGGGAATCTGTGTGCACTAAGGAGATGTCCTGGCAAATGCTAAGAACTTCATATATCTATAAAAATTACCAAACGGGTGGATTTAGAGGTTGAAATTGGTAGGACCACAAATATAAATTATGTTAAAAAGTTCTATCAGCTGTCTACACCAAAAAAATGGTATTTTAGATTAATGGGTACAATTTTTTGGACTAGCACATTCGACATCCAGCAGTTTGTTTTGTTTAATAAGAAAATCCTCCAGTAATATGAGGATTCTCCCTGTAACAAACTCATGATTTCTTTTATTGTTAAGAGTAGAACACATTTTACAACTAATTTCTTGTGAAGTGGAATAGATTTTCTTGGCATGACTATATTAAAATTTGAATTAAATAAATTGTTCGCAAACCTTATATACCAAATATGAAGATACTAAGCTTCTATTAACATAGTCTAATAATGAGATAATTCCTGTAAAGAGCTACCACATGTTGAACATACAATAGTTCCTCAATAAATGTTAACAGTTGTTGTTATTATTTCTGCATAATCAAATCCCTATGCTAAAACCTAGCATCCTCAGCACCCTCCCTCTAATGCTTTTCTTTTTACGTTTTGTGAGTGTGCTCTTGGAAAATAACATAAGACTCCTACCTCATGCCTATCAATTACATTCAGTCTTAAACGTTAAGTTGCTCAATTGTGATTATTTTTTTCAACGTCACATTCTTCTTGTGGGATTTTGGTAGAAGTAAGCAGAGGACCAATAAAATGAACAGCTGGTTAGCTAGGCACAAATGCCCCAGAAATTAGGATTCTGGACTAGGATATGGTCAATCTAAACTACTGGATGCAGAAGCAGGTAATGCTTCAGTTAGTTTTTCTACTTCAATCAAATCTTATCTCAAGTGCATGGTGATTTTCATTGACAGCTTAAAGGTGACAAAGCTCTGCTCCCCCAAATCTAACAACAGATACTACAACTAGACCCAGCCCGACCAAGTACCCCCAAGGATTCGCACTCTAAAGAGAAACCCTTGCAAGTGGAAGGGACCCTATAATTTTGTGCTGTTCATCAGATTGTCTGAGGTATACCTGACCCTGAAGAGGTTGTCTTGTTCTGTGTATTTGCAGTAGCAGAGAAGAACCGATGAATCTAACTACCCTTTTCCCCTATCTGAAACTTAACAAATGATTGCAATTATTAGATGGAAAGGCATGACCTCAAATAGAGATCCTGTAATTAAAACTGTTAACGTCCAGAGGTACATCTTCCTTTCGGTGAAACCCAGTCTATACTAAAAGAAACTGAAAACTTAACTTTTTCTTTCTAATGCAAATTTGGCAAGGGGATTTGTTTTGTTTCCTAAAGCATTCCAAAAGTCTGTGACACTATTATCATAACATAAAATTCCACTCAGGAAGTAACAAAAAATACTGTGGTCTAGTACTGTGGACTATACCAAATATTTAATATATACTTTAAAACTAAATGCTTTACAACTAAGATGCAATTAAATCCAACAAATGTTTTTTGAATCTCTATTTATCAAGCACAGTGCTAAATATGAGGAGAACAAAAGATGATAAAGCTTAGTGCCTGATGTAAAATGAGGTTATTTGCCTTTTAGGTTTTCTTTGGATATATATTATAATGCATATTATGATGCCAGTATTTGTTCAAGTTCTCCACTTCTTTCATAATCTTCTTTCCACACACTTGTTATAGTAACATCTACCATTATAATGAGATAAAACATGCCAGTTTATCACTGCAACTGAGATATATCCAAAAATTGCCAGCTATCTCAACACTTGCCTACTGTTCAGCTTTCATATTTTCAAGTAGTAACATGGTGGAAGAGACACGGATTTTTTTATGTTCTTATGAGGCAACAATTAAGCTTATTACCAATTATCTCAAGATATTAGTGTGGTAAATGAGTCCCGGGGAACATATGTGAGACTGATTTAAAACAAATGTGATTGTTTTATTGGCCGAAGAAAATGGTTGTTTGTGGTTTTAATCTTTTTATACTTTTGCTAGGGCAAGTTACTTCCCCTTTTTATCCTCCACACATCCATAGTAGTAATCTTTACATTTCATTACTATTGAAGCATATATCCACATCATTTTAATTCATTTCTGTCTCTTTTTTTCCATTAGAACTTAGGGGCGCTCATCTGCAGTTTGGTGTCCTTGTTGAATATTGACTTGCTTGGTGTAACAGTCCCACTCAAAACACACATACACGCTGCTGACAGTTTTCTGAACTGGTTTTTCTGAACAAGCTAGACCAAAGTTACACCGTGGACATATCAAGACACTTTTCTAATCTGTGCAGAATAGTTATATATATTATGTGTATGTGTTTGTGTGTGTATACACATATTTTGCCCTCCTGCTTAGTCTGTAACTTTCTTAAAAACATGCGATGATTACATTTTAGAACATCCGAATAATAATAAGCACGCACAGTTTTAACAAGTGCATACCGATGAGTGCTTTACTATACTGTCACATTCACAAAGCCATGGGTGACGGCTGTGGCAGGGTCAGCGACAAGCCAGAGCAGTTTAAGAGGCATGCTCTGCGGGGAAATGCAAACAGCAAGAACATCGGAGAACTATTTTTCCTGGCAACAACTCTGCTGTGACGGAGCCATACAGGCGCTCTATAAATGCTCATCGATTATGACTGACATATTTTACTTGCAATAATTTACATCTAGCCAGCTGCCTCGCCTCCACCTCCAATATTAGCTTCCAAAAGAACTGTAAATCTATTTTCAAGGTTTGCCTTCCCTGATTCTCCGAAATCTGTTTTTGAAGATAGGAGGCAGCATTAGTGTGAAAGGGAATAGATACCGATGTACATAAATCTGAGAGAAATAATTCAGTCAGTGTCAGAAAACAAGAGGAATCACAAAGTGAGTGCGAATAAGAATTAAAATAGCATAAACTAATGCTGGCTTTGTTCACCTCTATATTACCAGAGCCCGGTTTTAGTCACGTCAAAGATTTCACCAGTCTCAGATACCCCCTGGAACCCACCTGGGGCTGAGGACTATTTGGAATTTACCCTGTGAGTAGAGGGCCCTGTGAAGAAGCTTTAGAAGTTTTAGCAGGCCTAGTGGGTTTGTTTTTTGCCAAGCAGTTTCTTTGATCAATTGCTGAGTCTGACACACAGAATTTACTCCTCTTCCCACTGGGCCTTACAACCCTAGACCATCTGAAAGAGCCACCAGTTCCTGTTTTACTTTCATTTTATTTTTTGGTACAGGCCTTTTATGAAACCTGTGTGTCTAGGACTCCAGGGATCAGAGAGACTAACAGCTCTTTAAAGTGATAGAGTGATCAGGATTTAATTAAGGATGAAGAAGACATGGTGCACTCATTTGTATGTTTCCCTTTACTCCAGCCACAGAATCCAAATAAACGGTATGGTTTCCTAGATTGCCCTTGAGGATCTTGCATGGGAAACACACTCTCTTCAGAATCACTTGTGCCAAATGTGTAAATTCATTAGTAGGTCTTTACTTCTCCCGCAAAAAAAAAAAAAAAAGTTTAATGTTCAAAGAAACATTTTCACAATGCTATGAATACAGCATTTTTACAAAGTAGGTAAGAATTGTTTGTTTGTGTCTCTATTTTGGGGCACTGCTACAGTTCATCTGATGTGTGACTTGACTAGACCATGGTGACCAGTTGTTGGGTCAAACGTTAATCAAAATGTGGCTATAAAAGTATTTGCTGGTGTGATTAACAATCACTCAACGGTGAGGAAAGTGCCTTACACTCCACCGGTGGGTGGGCCTCATCCAGTCAGTGGAAGGCCTTAAGAACAAAGACTGGGGTTTCCCAAGAAGGACTTCGACCTCCAGAGTGAAACATAGAAATTCCACCTGAGTTTCCAACCTTCCAGCTGAAGACTGTATCAGTTCTTAGATGAATCTCTAATCTGCTGGCTTACCCTAGAGATTTTAAACTTACGGCCCCCACGATTGGGTGAACGTATTCCTTACAATTTTTCTCTCTCCACTAATGCCTCCGTTTGTCCCTCTTTCCTTCCATTTTTCTGGAGAACCCTAAGTAATATAAACACTGAACCCAATGCTTGAAAGAATCTGCTTATAAGCAAGCCAGAGCATTTTACTAGGTATTTGGAGTTATTACTAATCATTTTTCTCTGTAGGTTAGTGTGTAAGGGTGGACGCTAGGTCATACAGTCTGATTTCAGGAGTTCCTAACAAACCTGCCCCCACCAATAAAACTTCTTATTTCCCCCATAATGTTGAAATTGCTTTCTAAAACAGGCACATTTCTTCATTTAATAACACGAGATCATGTACGTGATGTTCAGCACATTAAGGTATAAGAGAAAATACTAAAATAGATTTTCCAGGAGGGCAGGTGGGACTGATTTGCCAAAACACTCTTTCCCATTTTTGCCTGTGGTCTATTCTGTGAAGGGGCCAATGTACAGGGCAGAGCAAAAGCAGGTGCACAGTTGCTCATATGGAAAAGAATGCAACAGTAAATGATAATACAAGAATAAACTGCTTCATGTACTCGCAACTATAAACCTACTTTTGCCCCTCCATGTATAATTCGAATTCTCTGTTTCCACCTTTGCTTGTCTTGCTATTCTGAAGTGCCCAGATGCGCCTATGGGTTCTGAGCATCAGCTACAGGAAAAGAATCACGTCAAATAGTGTTACAGACTTAATGCTATAGAGAATAACAGCATTAAGAAGACGTCCTGAAGTATTCTGTTACTTGGAACTAATCTCTAGCATGTTCTAAGCCCTGCCATGCAGCTCTCCACACAAAATAGGGCTATGAGAGAAAAGAAAATTTTGTTTCTGTCCCAGTACTCTCCCAGTACTCTATAATAATGATAGAGATGAAATCTGGGGACATGAAGAACAATGACATAGATGAATGGCCTTCCCTGCTACAATTCTGCAGTCAGATATGGAAATAGCTGAAACATTTACTTTTGAGTTGCTCCCAACATGCAAAAAAAGAAGAAAAAAAAGGAGCCACTTAAAATAAGGTGCAGGATCAATCAGTGCTGGGAAAGGTTATATGAAACTTTATATGTGAGACCATAGGTAATTTAACTCTGCTTAACCAAAATCAGCCCTTCTCCCTTTATTTCTTCTCTGACCAACTGAAATCAAGAGTATGTATTCAAAGAAGCCAAAATGATAGTATATTATTTGTTGACCAAGTAAAATTAACTAAACTCAAGAAAAAGTATCTTATAGACTGGCTATAGTAGGGATGGAGTATTTGTAAACCTTCACAATTCATAGCATGAGAACACAAGCTCCATTAATGATTTTATCTCCCACAAATAGCACAAGGAATAAGATACACTGGGCACTTATTAATATTTGTTACATAAACAAGTGAGCAGTATTTAAAAAGATCCTCTCACTTAATCATCATATAGTTTCCGAATTTCTTCACATTTCAAATAAGAAGCTGTGGTTCCAAATGGTCAAGAATTTGCCTTAGGTTACACAGCATCTGGCATCCTGCTTTGTTTTCTGAATAGTAATAGGATTTCTTTTCTAGACACAAGGAATGGGTTTGACAGTAATCACCAAATTTGAAACTTAGACTTATGTTCTTGGTTTTCTAAAGAAATAGAAAAGAATATTGAATATAAACCTATAGCAAGAAATGTAAAATAATGCTGCAAACCACACGAAGTGAAGGATGCATCACAGAAACACCAAGATGGGACTTTACGAACTTGAACCAGCCAAAAGGGAGTTGCTACATATAACAAGCGTTAAACAATCCTGTACTAAGCACTAAGGAGCCAACTGTGACCAAAGAAGAAAAAAAGCGAAGCGAGGAATAATAATGCCAGAAAATAGGTTAGTCAAGAGGTGTAGACCAGATACAAAAGTCAACTATGGATCATAAGTAACATCCTATTATCAAGTAAACCAAATAAATCCATAAATCGAGTTCAAAACTTGATTTAGATGAACTTATTTAAACTACTCTGATACTAAAACAAAGGAACATATTTTTCCAAAACAAAGATGTGCAATTGATGTGTCCTCTCCATTAAAAGTATAATCCATAAAATATCGTACTGATAGATGTAATCCAATCTCAAGCACTGTCTTTCTTTTCCTTTTTTTTTAGCAATCAATTCCCCTTTTCACCCACAAAAACAAAGAGCATTAGTCTCTAATGCATCCTATTGTAAGATATATATATATATATATAATATATATAATATATATCATTATGTATGATATTATATATGATATATATATCATTTTCTATATTCTCAGTTTCTTAAAGAAATAGAAAAGAGTACTGAATAATGTTTCTAGCAAGGTAAATAATACCCAGCTACAAATTTTCAAACTAGTATTTTTCCTTTATTTTGTTGGCCATTTCTACTTTTTCTACGCAATATAAGGAATTCAACATTAAGATGTCTTTGTTCTCATAATGGTAATGAAAATAGAACTGAAAAAAAGTTAGTGAAATACCACTAATTATATAAAAGTATATATATATATGTGTGTGTGTATATATATATATACACACACACATATATATATAGTTTTCAACAAGACTTCTAAATTGTGAGGAACCAGGATTGGACAAGCTCACACAAGCCTGGGGGAGTGTTAGATTCAGATTTGGATTGTGGATAGTTCAAATCTGTGTTCTAATAAGCCAAATAATGTCTATGAACATTTATGGAATTAAAAATACATAAAACTTACATTAAAGGGTAATTCTTTTAAATAGAAAATTATGATACAAATGCTGTAACAAATTCTTAAGTAACATAAGCCTTTTCCATAGAACACCCACCAAAAGCGTACATTATTCTAGACAAAATAACACTATTTCCATGAGAAATGACAAACATTTAAAGAATTTATGACTTCCTAGACTCTGAATTATGTTAGATTGCCTAGCTATCAAAAATTAATATCCTAACATTTAAATATATTTCACTTATACATTTCCTTGGTGATATTTTTCTCACTAACGTCAGTCAGATATATCAAATTTAAAAGCATCAGTATTATGTTTGTTTTTATCCAGTTGCTCCGGTAAATTTGAAAACGACACAACAACTTAATTTATGATGTCCCTACTATTTGCCAGGCACTTCACATGCATTATCTCTTGCTTAAAATACTGCCTTCAGTATTTTATTTTTTTTTTTATTTTTTTTAAGATTTTATTTTTTTATTATTTTTTTTATTATTTATTTTTAGAGAGAGGGTAAGGGAGGGAGAAAGAGAGGGAGAGAAACAGCAATGTATGGTTGCCTCTCACATGGCCCTCACGGGGACCTGGCCTGCAACCCAGGCATGTGTCCTGACTGGGAATCGAACCGGGACCCTTTGGTTCCCAGCCCGTGCTCAATCCACTGAGCTACACCAGCCAGGGCTGCCTTCAGTATTTTAGAAGGAAATATATTTCAGAGAATTTAATCGACAGTCAAGGTGACATAAACTGTTAAGTGACAAAGCTAGTGATGAAGCCAAGTTTATCAGACTCCATTGTGATTTTTCCCAAGGCTACCCAGGGAGAAACAGCAGACCAAAAAAGGCTTCATAGCTACTGGAGCACACACACCAAGACCGAGCCCAAGTCACTTACCATGGAGTTAAAGGAGAATCCACATATACCCACAGCATTTTTATTGCCACCTTAACTAGTTCTACAAATTCCTAAAAAATAATCATCTTTGGGATTTGAAAAGAAGAAATTGAAATTCACAGAACTTTGTAGAATACCTTTAATCAGAAGTTATTATATATTTTAATAACACTGAATATGGATTATTCAACATTATAATATATAATAACCAGTGAATCATATTTCTCTGATAGAATTACACAAAAATTTACAGAAAGGTTTTCTGTAAAAAAAAAAGAGACATAACTACATACACAGAGCTTTTTATTTTTATGAACAAATATATTATGAAAAGATTATATATTTCAATGACATGACAAATATTTACCTGATTTGGATTTTTAATACTTAATATTTTTTAGAAAGGGAACATTGACACAAAACACTTGCCCATAAAATTATTTTTTAAATTGTATGATATACTACAGCTATTTAATATTTTAATTCATTAGTTAAAGAATGAAATTATAAAGCACACTAACCGCACGAGAGCTTTGACCTGTGTTTTGTGACAAATATTTCAGACACATTTTAAATATTTACACTGACATTGGTCTCATTACTAAGACTGAATCAAAATAATGGTTAAGTTGGATGTTTCGTAATATGTTACTTCATATAATCTCATTTCCTCTTTGAACACAATATTCTATAAGCTGGCCCTGAGTTTGGTTTTGCCATTGAAAGCAACATTGCTTTTGCTAATCCAGGTTTTAAATTATTTTAAGATTTTATATTTAAGTGTTCCATAACAGCATTCATTAAAAAATATTTACAAACAGTGCCAGCAAATACTCAAACACTGGAGAACAACAGTGAACATTAATGAGTAGTATACTTAAACAACATAAAATTTGGTTGTCCCAGCAAATTTAAAAACGCCATACAGAGTCAAATGTAGAAATTGCCAGTTAAACAGGATATTTTACTTCCAAAACATTTTCTTCCTTCAAACATCATTCATAGGATTTGTATAGAGTATACTATGCATAAAAGCATATTGATATTTCATTGGTAACCATAACTCACTGTTAGCAGCAGACAGGGCCACACACATACATGTGTAACATGGCAACATTTCCAAGCAAGCAGGACTGATCACTTCACTGAAAGGCAACTTCTCTATGTGCTTTTGTCCTGTGTGCCTCGTGAAGTCGACCTTAACCTTCCACTCCATCTGGCAGCATCTCCTGATCTTGCTTTCAACTTGGCATCAGTGGATTACTTGGAACCAGTAACATCTCTACGCTTACTGCCTAGCTCCAAGTCTCAAAGGAGAATGCTAACACCTTTCCTGGCTATTCTTATCCCTTACATGATGTGTGTGCACATGTGTGTGTGTGAGAGATGTAAGATTAGAAATATATATATTTGAGAAAAGCCAGGAAAAAAACTCCCTCATAAAAATATGGACCTCAGCCATACTATCTTTTACTTTGTATCATAATGGGACTTGAGAAAAATTGCAAGATGAGTTTTAGGCAAAATGGTTTCTGGTGCTTGATGTGACCTATGTGATTTATGACATCTTCAGAAGCAAGTTAGTTCCTCTCAGTGACGAGTAGTTCAGCCCTGGAGGGGTAGGTCTTATCACCCAAAAGGAATGTTTTTACATAGATAAACAGGCTCATTCAGTTGCTTTGGAACACACAGGTTTTAACCAGCAAGCGCCATGTGGCTACAAGCTATCCGTGTTCTTGAAGGCTGTGTTTATTAAGCCCATATCCCCTTTTGAATGCTGAGATTCACCATCTTGTTGTTTCTGGAGACCTTGCTTCCATCTGTATGTTCTCTTCATAGGCGCTTTGTTTAAGTCTGCAGTTGTCAGCCCCTTTTTTGTTTGCCCAGCCATGTTCTCCTCTGGAGGTTGGTTCCAGTACACCTTGGGGAATTTTACCAAAAGGTGTTGCTTACATAGATCTTTAAAAATAAATCCATGTCTTTCTAAACTGTCTATCCATCTAAACTACCAAGAAAAAATAAGCCAAGTGTTAAAAAAATAAATCACAGTCCCTCCAAAAGGAGGAATTTCAAGGGAGAGTTGAAAAAGCTTTTGTTGGTGTTAAAAAATACTGAGGATATTGTACAGTGAAAGTATAGTTTAGACAAAGCCTTTTGTTTTTTGCAAAACATTAAAATTGAATGCCTAAATGGCTGGTATGTTGTCTTCCCTAAAGACATATCAGTTGAATTTTTCTTTTCCTTTAAGATAAAAATGCATTATTCTGTATCTTCACAGAGATGAAATTGAGATGAAATAGTCAAGCAGATGGTATGTTTTAGGTCCTGGATGCTTAGTATGTCGGTTGGAGGATTGTGGTAAAGATGGCTGATGCTCACCAATATTTGTCTATCCTTTCTTGCCGCTCACCTGGACTACACATTTCTGCACTTGACTATAGATTGGACCATGAGGCTAGTTTTTGCCACTGGAATATGAGAGGAAGTGATGCATGTCATCTCTGGGATGATGCAGTTTAGAACATTGATGCCTTTTCTCTCTTTTCTTCTCCCTCACATTGCTCTTACCTCCTCTCTCTCTTGACACTTAGCTGCATATTGTCCACAAGATTCAGGAGTCCTAGAGGCCACTGGATGGAAGACATCTACATCCCTGAATTAAGGACTAATCAGAGTCTGTTCACCACTGTAACTATACCCTCCTGACCTTCACTGGACTACCACGTCAGTGAGAAACAAGACTTTCTGAGTTCTGGAGTTGATAGTTACAGTGGACTGCGTATAGCAGTCAGCACGTCCTGAAAGGTCTGGGGTGTCCAACCCTTTGGTGTCTCTGGGCCACACTGGAAGAAGAAGAGTTTTCCTGGGCCTCATATTAAATATATTGTGACGTATAATCATGAAAAAATCTCTTAATGTTTTAAGTAAATTTATGATTTTTTGTTGGACCACATTCATAGGCATCCTGGAATGCATGTGGCCTGTGGACCACAGGTTGGACACCCCTGGCAGAAAACTTAATTTACATTACCATTATAAACTTTAAGGATATATTTGACTAAACTTATTTTATTGTTGAGAGGTATATAATGTTATTCCTATTGTTTTAGAGAGTTAAAATGGAGGGGAGCTTTCTTAACATGATAAAAAATATTAACCAAAAAGACCCATACAATCATACTCAATAATAAAATATTAAAAGAATGTGTTCCACCATCACTTTAATTCATTATTATTCAAGATTCCAGCTAGCATAATTAACTAAGAAAAGGAAATGAAAAAGCATAAGGATTACAAAGTTTGGGGAAAAAACTGCCAGTATTCATATATAACTTGAATATACACACACAGGCAGGCAAAATTAAAGACCTGTGTACCAAGGTGTGCTTGAGTATAGCAAGTAGATGACAAGAATGTGTGAAGAATGAAGGGTAGCAATTTGAACACTTACATGCATTATGCCATTGTGACATTTTCTGAGCTGATAAAGCTGTTGTAATAATCATAACCTGCATGTCTTTTTCCATACAAACACTGTAAACTTACTTTTACCCATCCCTGTATATTTAACAATGCCAAAGAAGATTGACAAACTATTAAAATTAACAATGAATGTGGTTAAATCGCTGGATAGAAGGTCAATATAGCAAAACCAGTTGTATTTCTAGTGACTCAGACGGTCTTAACAATTTCCGCAGCTTGACATCTTTCTGCCTCGTGGCCCCTGACCTCCTTCTCATCTCTGCTCTTACAGAACCCAGATGGTCTGACCACAGACAGAAGTCTCTCCATTCCCTTTCCTTAGAGCACTTGTTTTGGAAAGTGTATCATTGTAAATTATTTCTTTGCCCTTTTGAGATATAAATCTTTTTTAAATTCTCTTGACGGATTTGCAACCCAGGGCTTTCTCAAGGATGGGGAAGCCAACTGTTTGAAATCCAGCCATCATGTAAAACATTGTCCTTATCTTCAGTCTCCATGTGAAGGCAGGAGCCTCACTTTGGTGGGAACCTTGTTATGATATGAGAAAGTTCACATTTTCTTTGGTGAAGTCAAATAACAAAACAGATGGCCTATGATCCCTCCACCCCAGCTATCAAAAAGTCTCCCATACAACTCAGTGGAGTAGAAATTAGACTAAGCTCTGGCCTCTTTCGTGTATTGCAATAGCTTTGCATAGTCTTCCTTAACTGCTTTAGTTTTTGTCAGGAGCTGCAATTTTTATTTGATGTTATAAACTAGCAAAGAACAGAAACTGAAGTTTAAAAGCAGTATTTAAAACAGTGTAAAAACATAAAATACTCAGGACTAAATCTTTAAAAGATATCCAGGACATTTGCACAAACATGGAAAATAATTTCTGATTGAAGCTGTAAAAATTTGATGATATACCATCTTCATATACTGGATGACTCAGTAATCTAAAGATGCAAATTCTCGAAATTATCTATAGGTTTGATGCAATCCCAATCAAAATATTAGCAAAACACTTTAGAAATATTGATGACCTGATTTTCAAAGGGAAATCCAAAGGTCCTGAGTAGCTAATAATAATAATATATAGGTATGATAGGTTCACCTTCTGTGTGCATAGTGTAGTTCAATAAAAAGTAAAAAGAATAAATGTGATGCACAAAAATATACTATTTCAAAGATTATGGAAAAGGATTTCTACAGTTTGAATTACCTTCTCTTACAGTAGGCCAGAATTTAGAAGTCAGCAGTTTAAAGAAAAAATTAAAAGAAAAACAGTAAGAAAAATAGCAGACCCCTATTTTATGCAATAGATATAAATAGACATATTCTATGGCAAATGTTATCTTCTCAACAATGCATCAGTCAAAGCTGCATTAATTACAGTCCAATTGATCTTAAGTCAGTAATGATTTCTAGCAATACAAATTTTCACATGCTAATGTGTATTTAATGGTAACTAAATGAGGACTTCAAAGGATCTTGAGGAATGATCTTCCAAACACATCTATGTTATTGAAAGTTTTCATTTTGTGAGCAAAGCAACTTCAGCTGCAACTTCTACTAAAAATAAGTCATTTAGTTTTAAAGAAATATAGCTTGATTACTTCCCTCTCCCACAATGAAGCTTCAAAATAAGTAAAATTCACATAAATTATCTCCAGATTTTTAAAATAAAAAGTCTACTGACTATCTTAATACAATCATTAAGAAAGCAAATGACACAAAGACATATATGAAAAACTATGTTTTTAGTTCCACAACCAAATCCCCTCTTTCTACTGCCTACCTGTTTTCTTCTCTAGGTGATCATAGAAAGGGGGAACACCTTTAGTTTTGCCACTAAATATACTGTTAGCTGTGTTTTTTTCATAATGCCTCTTCTCATGTTGAAGTTCCCTTTTTTCCAGTTTTTTTTTTTTGCTAGTGTTTTTCCCTCTGTTTTGTTTATGTGGTGCATTACATTGATGTCCTTATGTTGACCACCATGGCATTCATAAGTTAGCACTCACTTAGTTGCTATAAGTCTTGAACTTTTCCAGAGTTCTGAAAAATTTGGGTGACAGGTCATTGTTGTGCTTTGATGTTTTTATGGGCTATCAGAACTTGAAGCTAGCCCACTCCACCACCCTGCTGATGTCAGTTCTTATTTCTGCTCTATCCCATTTGTATCGTAATTATTCAAATTGCCTCTGTACCTAGTCTATCTTATTTTACACTTTATGATGTACTGTTCAAGGCAGTAGATCAAAGTCTTTCTTAGCCATTCCTACCCAATATTATTTTAAACATTTTAATTTAATAATTATGATCCTGAGCAAAGCATTTTACTGCTTTTAGATTCCTCATTTGTGAAATATATACACTTATAACATAGAATCTACCCATAAAATAAGGATTAAATAATTTGAGATAAAACAGATAAAGTATGTCACTTAATATATTTAGCTAATTTCAATCATAACAATAATATCTATCATAAGTACACACACACTGTCTTAGTTAAGTGATTTTTCACTATTTTTGAACACATTTTAAATGTAAGAGACCTAAGAACGTAACCAGACTTAATGAAAATACATGAACATAAAAAAAATAATTCTACCAGAAATAAATTTACTGTAGTGATGATTACACAATGAGGTTATGATACTATGTAAAATATATGAATATTCTGATAATGTTATTAGAAGTACTTGGTTAGGTACCCCCCCCAAAATAGAAGTTTTCCTTCTCTCCCCAAAGAAGTACTAATATCTTGAATGTGGGGACTACCTTTCCTATTTCCCCCGCACCAGGAATGGAAACCAGGCTAGGCACTTCGCTGGAGTATGAGTACTCACGCCTCGGAGTCCCGATGTTTGACACAGTGGTCTTGTAGGAGATGAATATGAACTATGTTTACCAGGATCACATTTTTTTAAATGAAAATGTAGCAATATCTCATGAAAACTTAAAAATCTATGATGATTTGAAACAGGAACATACAATCTTGCCTTAAAGTAAGTTGGAATAGTAGATGGAAACCTATAAATTTTAAACTGATAGAAGAACAGATACTACACTTGATCTTAGCCAAAAGGCTGAGAAGCAATGAAACCTATGGATTGTAATAGTATCCATTAAATAAAATTTACCAGCTGAGAGCATTGCTCCTTTAAAAAAATAAAAATATAATACTAGGGTTTTTTAATATATAAAGTGAAGAACAGCAACTAGTAGGGGAAGCAAAATTTCAGTCTAATATTCAGTGCCTGGAAAAAAATGCATGCTCAAGTTTTCATTCTCTGCTTTACTTAAAAATTTATTTGTGGAAAAAAGAAAAAACAATCATAAAATAATTCAGAAACCTTTATAAACGAGATTATTTACAAAGGGGAGATTTAAAAACCATATAAAATGAGATTTTGTGTTTAGTTTCTAATATTACTAAGAAAAGTAAAATTCCCATAAAGCAATACTAAGTAACTATAGCAACCTTGCAAGGTAATACAAGAGGGCTCATCTTTATGCAACACAGTTTTACAAAATCTATCATACTGGATGTAACAGTATGTGCTATCTTTTCTGGTCTGCTGTGACATTCTAATACATAGACATTATTAACTATAGCCAATGGCTCATTTATTGCCAGTCAAGAAAGTTATGTCTTAAATATACATTTAGAATTTAAATGAGGCGCTTAAACCGACAAGCTTGCTCATCATAATTTACCAAAAATGATGCCAACAAGTGATGCCAACTTTGCAAATATTCTTATTTTAATCATAATTAAAACATCAACACCTATTTATATGTTTATTTTTAACAACTAAATGTTATAGCACAAGGAAAACTAATCAAAGTGCTATAATAATCCCATAGTGAAAACTTCCACAATAAAATCCCTTTTGGTCCCAAAGCACACAAAGCTCAGACACTATGAGTGGAAATATGAAAATGAAGTTGTCCCAAAAGACTTGAAGAACATATCAGCTGAAACCAGCCATGAGCATCATGAGTAATTCCCATGAAGGACTCAACTTGAAAGAAAATAGTTATTTTTACATTTAAATGTTTAATGATGATATCAGAAAATAATCTATATGAAGAACTCTAGGGAAAATTTATGTTTATCTTTTTGTCCAGAATGTGTGTGTAAAATGTACATTGTAAATGTTTCTGTATATTGCTGAAATATATATGAAAATAAATTATATATGTTATATATGTGTTTGTGTGTGTATATAATATATATACACACACAAACACATATATTCCCCTTTGCCTACACAATTTAGTTTAGTCCAAAACAACTAAAGTTATAAGGGCAATTTAGATAATTATCTCTTCTCAAATAAGTCTTTATAGGGAAAAATAAAACACAAAATGAAATATCTATGAGAATTCAACTCACAGACTAAGTATAGAAAACTCTGCAATTTGGTTTTGAATAAATTTCTAATACTGGTTTTAACTACTACAGAGATTTTTATCTGGAAATTTTATAGACTACTAAAATCATTTGAGTGCTTCCTTTTAAATATTCTGCTGGGTAGTATAACCAACATACATTGGTGACTTAATGTGAAACTACATGCAAATGTGTCTACCCAAACACGTTTATGAATGGCTAGATAACTTGTACTAAAAATAGAAGGGAAAGCATAGAAAAATGAGAAAAACAAAAAAGAGGGAGGTAATAGGAAAATAAAGGTAAAAATTTACTTAAAATTCTTGGACATATATTGTCACCTTTGTCTAATGGGTTCTTTTGGAAGTCTATAAAATAATGGTTTGAAAAAAGCTCTGGAAAATTCTGATGCCCAAATGTTACATTATTTTTTTCCATAATACCCTAGTTTCTGTTTAAGTAAATTCTGCTAATTTTAAAAAAGAAAAACTTTTATTTTGGCACACACTTTTACAGGGAATAAATTAGACAAAAATCGCATAAGATTTGAGATATAGAAAATTAAAAACAAAGTAGAATTATGAATATTTGAAGACCCAGGGGAAGTTATTTGCTGCCTGGAAGCAGATTAATAAAGCCCATGTTCTGCGAACAGTTACCTGGGTTGGGTGGGAGCATTTGTATGAAACAGAATATGTCCATCTAAGAAACAGTAAGGCCACTGAACAGTCATGAATTCTTTGCTCATATTCTGTCTGGCAAGTTTTAAATGGCCTGGGAGGAACAAGTTTTATTTCTTTCTTTTTTTTTTTTTTTTTTGGTCTCCAACAAAAGCTACATTGTTCTTTGGAGAATCTAAGGTTTAAAATATCCAAAACATACAGTACATTTAATACCTCCATCATCAATTCACAAATATATGTTCCTGTAATAGGTACATGATTGCCCTTGTGTATTTGTGTGTAATTCCTCGAGAAAAATAATTAGTCAGTTGAACTCCAAAGAATTTGCAGAATATGCTAAAACTGGGATGAGGGCTATCATAGCAAATAGGGGTTTAAATGGGAAGTTGTTATTTCATTACCACAGTCAGTGGTAGTAATCACTTCTCAGAATATATTTTTCTTGAAAAATTAATGAAATTACCTAAGAATAAATGCTACTAACCTCATTTTATTCAACTCTATATTTTTAGCATAAAACGTGATTTTTATCAACTCCAATTTTGCTAGATTGTTCTCTATTACTAAATAAAAGTCTGGTGTCAGAAAAGAAATTCTTGCATCTCCCCTGTAATTTATCCAGGAGAGTGCCTCAGTCTACTTTTGTTTTCTTGGATTTTCAGAGTCTATATAAAACTAAGCACTTAACCCTTTTAAATGGAAATATCAGATTCATATATACATATATATATATATATATATATATATATATATATATAAACATAAACAGGCTATTAAATACTATTTTACTGAGAAAGCTAATAGAATTTGTAAATATTAAGAATAGTAAAAAAAGCTTTGAAATATTCTCTTGCCCTCAAAAATGAGTAACTGTTGGTAAAATTTCCAGAGTATGGCAAAATTTGAAATACAAAAGCTTTGGGGCAAAGAGGTCTTGTCTTGTTCTTTTGCATGTGCCTTTCAATTTTGTTAGCACCATCCATTGAAGATGCTTTCTTTTCTCATAGAACTGTACATTTAATACTTATATAATTTATTTACCACTATAACTCAATAAATTTAATAACCACTATCACACAATATTTAGTTTTTCTTTTTTTTTTAAAGAAAGCTTTGCAAAGATGTCTCAAACAGTTTTGATGGCTTGACTTTATTTAGCCTTTTGATACCTATGAAATAAACTGATCAAAACTTTTTCAGGGGTATGATGTTGAACTTCCATTTGGCATAGATTTTTTTTTCATAACATTCAAAAACTGCCACATATTTAATTTTGCCATTGTATTTCATCAATTTAATTCATGTTCATGGTGAGGGGGAAGAGTACATCTCCTCCTTGTTATGAAGATGTTTACTTTGTTTACTTAGACTCTAGCTGTTGTACCAAGACTCACACTATATTGTAAAACTGTTAACTCAATCTTTCCTTTCGGGAAAACAGAACAAAACAATAGCATCCCTTTAAAAAATGTAGAAAAAGACCCAATAATATATAACCAATGTTTTAAAATTTTTCTATTCGACCATTAAGTATGCTATTGGTCAAGATACTTATATTAAGAAGTAATGTCTTCAAGGAGCTTCTGGCCAAGGTGCAGATGGAGGTAGATATGCTTTGCTTCCTCTCACAAACAAAAGAAGGACAATGACCAATCTAAAAACAAATAACAACCAGAAATGACAGAAAATTGAACTGTATGGGAGTCTGACAACCAAGGAGTTAAAGAGGAAACATTCATCCAGACTGGTAGGAGAGGTGGAGAAGGGCAGCTGGGGTAGAGAGGATATATGGCAAGGTGGTGGCTGGTGAACAGGGCAGGCAAGGTGATGGCTTATGGACTGGGAAGTCTCACATTTGTGTATGGATAAACCTGGAGGAACAACTAGAGAGCGAGATGGACCACACAATCCAGGTTTCTAGCATGGGAAACTAAAGCCTCAGAACCTCTGGCTATAAAAAAACCTGTGGAGTTGTGGTGGTGAAAGAAACTCCCAGTCTCACAGGATAATCTGTTGGAGGGACCCACAGTGTCCTAGAATGTACATAAACCCACTTGCCTGGGGAATGAGCACCAAAAGGACCCAATTCACTTGTGGGGAGTGGGGGAAGTGACTGAAAGCCACCACTGTTCCCTCTCTCACCCCTCCCCCATATATAGTGCCACAACACAGTGACCTGGCTTGCTCTGCCCTGGGAATAGCTATGGTTCACCCCATACAACATAACAGGTGTATCAAGACAAAGAAATATCGCCCAAATTAAAGAGGAGATGACAACTCCAGAAAAAGAACTAAGCAACAAGGAGATAGCCAACCTATCACACGCAGAGTTCAAAACACTGGTAATCAGGATGCTCACAGAAATAATTGAGTACGAATGCAAAATAAAGAAATGAAGGCTATACAAAGTGAAATGAAGCAAAATACACAGGGAATGAACAGTGAAGGGAAGGAAACCGGAACTCAAATCAATGATACATAACAGGAGAAATAACATTCTTCCATTCTAAACAGATGAGTGTTCTAACCTGAACAGAATGAAGAAACAAGAATTTTAAAAAATGAGAAGAGGCTTAGGAACTTCTGGAACAACTTTAAACATTCCAAATCCAAATCATAGGGGTCCCAAAAGGAGAAGAGGAAGAGCAAGAAATTGAAAACTTATTTGAACAAATAATAAAGGAAAACTTCCCCAATCTGGTGGAGGAAATAGACTTCCAGGAAGCCCAGGAAGCCCAGAGAGTCCCAAAGAAGTTGGACCCAAAAATGAACACACTGAGATACATCACAATTAAATTACCCAAGATTAAAGATAAGGAGAGAATCTTAAAAGCAGCAAGAGAAAAGGAGACAGTTACCTACAAAGGAATGCCCATGAGACTATCAGCTGATTCCTCAAAAGAAACCTTACAGGCAAGAAGGGGCTGGAAAGAAGTATTCAAAGTCATGAAAGGCAAGGACCTATATTCAAGATTATTCTATCCAGCAAAGCTATCATTTAGAATGGGAGCACAGATAAAGTGCTTCCCAGATAAGGTCAAGTTAAAGGAGTCCGTCATCACCAAGCACTTATTATATGAAATGTTAAAGGGACTTACCTAAGAAAAAGAAGATCAAAACTATGAATAGTAAAGTGACAACAAACTCACAACTATCAACAACTGAACCTAAAAAACAAAATCAAACTAAGCAAACAACTAAATCAAGAACAAAACTACAGAAATGGAGATCACATGGAGGGTTATCAGCAGGAAGTGGGAGGGGGGAGAATGGGGTAAAAGGTACAGGGGATAAGAAGCATAATTGGTAAGTACAAAATAGACAGGGGGAGGTTAAGAATAGTATAGAAAATGGAAAGCCAAAGAACTTATATGTATGAACATGAACTAAGGGTGGACAGGGTTGCTGGAAGGACGGAGTATAGGGTGGAGGTGGGTAAATGGGAGAAAAAAATGGGACAACTGTAATAGTATAATTAATAAAATATGCTTAAAAAAGAAATAATGCTGTGAGTTTTCTCAATCCCTCAAGACAAGAATGGTAGCAGAGGTGGCTGGGAGGAAAGAGATAACCCTCTTAAAATTTGTCAGAATGCAGGGAGTGTGATATCTCCAATTTCTTTTTCTCAAGATTTCTTTGGCTAATTGGCCTCTTTTGTGGTTCTATATACATTTTTGGATTATTTGTTCTAGTTTTAAGAAAAATGCCACTGTTATTTTGATAAGAATTGCAACAAACCTGTAGATTGCTATGGGCAATATGGGCATTTCAATATTAAACCTTCCAATCCATGAGAATGGTATACCCTTCCATTTATTTGTGTCTTCTTCAATTTCTTTCATCAATGTCCTATAGTTTACAGAATTCAGGTTTTTTGCCTCCTTGGTTAAATTTATTCCTAGGTGTTTTACTCTTTTAAATACAATTATATATAAATGGGGTTGTTTTCTTAATTTCTTTTTCTGCTATTTCATTAATTGTATATAAAATGTAACAGGCAGATCAATATTAATTTTGTAGTTTTGTGATGGAATATTTATGGTTTTCTGTATATAATATCATGCCATTTGCAAATAGTGACAACTTTACTTCTTCCCTTCCAATTTAGATATCTTTTCTTTTTCTTGACTGATAGCTGTGACTAAGAGTCTATAATAATCAAAACAGTTTAGTACTGGAACAAAAACAGATGCATACATCAATGGAACAGAATAGAGAGCCCCCAAATAAACCAACACTTATATGGTCAATTAACCTATAGTAAAGGAGACAAAAATGGTGAAAATACAGTCTCTTCAATAAATAGCATTGGGAAAACTGGACAGATACATATAAACAATAAAACTAGAACACTTTCTTACAACATATATAAACAATAAACTCAAATAGATGAAAAACTCGAATATAAGATCTGAAACCATAAAATTCCCAGAAGAAAACATAGGCAGTAAACTTTTGAATACTGGCCTTGTTATATTTTTGGATATGTCTCCTCAGGCGAAGACAACAAAAGCAAAAATAAACAAATGGGACTACATCAAACTAAAAAGCTTTTGTACAACAAAGGAAACAACTGGCAAGGCAAAAAGGCAACATCCTGAATGGGAGAAGATATTTGTAAATAATATATCTAATACAGGGTTAATATCCAAACCATATGAAGAACTCCTACAACTCAATATCAAAAAGACAATATAACTGAAAAATGTGTAGAAGAGCTGAATAAGCATTTCTTCAAAGAAAAGAGACAGATGGCCAACAGACATATGAAAAAATGCTCAGCACCACTAAGCACCAGGGGAATGGAAATCAAAACCACAATAAAGTATCACCTCAAACCTCTCAGAATAGCTATTATCTAAAAGGTGACAAATTGCAAGTGTTGACAAGGAGGTGAAGTAAAGGGACCCTTGTGCATTGTTGGTGGAATTGTAAAGTAGTAACTACGGAATATAGTGTGGGGATTTCACAAAATAAAAATAAAACCAGAACTAGCATATGACCTAGAAATTGCACCTTTTGGCATTTATTGGAAAAACAATAATTTGAAAAGATATATGCACCATTATGTTCAGTCAAGTATTATTTACGATAGGCAGGCTATGGAAGCAACCTAGCTGTCCATCGACAGACGAATGGATAAAGAATCCATGGAACATACACACAATGGAATAGTATTCAGCCATAAAAATAATGAAATCTTACCATTTGTGACAGGGAGGGACCTAGACAGTATTATGTTAAGCAAAATAAATTGGACAAAATAGACAAAAACTGTATAATTCATCTATATGTGTAATATAAAAAAACAAAGCAAAATAAAACAGAAACAGATTCATAGATATAGAAAACAAACTTATGGTTGCTAGAGGTGGAGGTGGGGGCTGGCATCAAGGGGAAAGAGAATAAGAAATAAAAATGTCCAGTTATGAAATAGGTCCTTGGGATGTAATGTACAGCATACAGAATATACTCAATAACATCAGAAGTACGTAGAGTGAAGATGGCTACTGGACTTATTGTGGTGATTGTTTTGTAAGGTATATAAATGTTGACTCTGTATGTTGTACATCTGAGAACAATATAATACTGCGTGTCAACTATAATTGAAAATAAATTAAAAAAAAACAAACTTTCAGAATAAAGCCAGAAACGCCCTACAATTAGCATCTTATACTCGTCTTACTTTGTCTACTCCACGCAACAGTCAACTTTGTATTGACTCAACTTCATATTGAATTGTAGAACTTCCAGAAAAAAATGGTATTACCCCAATTATTAACCCAAAATGCTTTTTTAAAACTTTAAAAATTGTAAAAAGAACAGTGGGGGGGGGACAGTCAAGACACAAAGCATACAGATTGTAAGGAAAGGAAGTCATACTCTTAGGTCAAAGGCGGCTGAATTTTAGTTTTATTCTTATTTAATTTTGTCAGAGATCACATGCCACGTTCAGTACTGAGAGGAAAGAACTTGCCTGCGGTATGATGGTATTACCAATATTTTAAACAAGGGGTGAGGCTGATGTGGGAGGGACTCGCATAGAAGGAAAAGCAGAGTAAACAGGAGGGCTGTAAAATTCACCAAATAATTAGAGAGTTCAAACAGACGAGACATTTTTTTCCTTCTTTCCTTTCTCCCCTCACTTCTTCCTTTCTTTCTTCTCTACCAGTCTTTCTTCCTCCTCCCTCTTTCTCTCTTTTTGCAGAAAATCTTTAAGCATAATAATTGGAATCTATATTAGCTTCCGGAAAAAGTCTGATGTTCCTTGCATTTATACGTACTTAATTTTGCTTTGACAATAACAGACTCCTAATTGCTCTGACAATGTTGTTTCAGTAATCACATAAAATCAGAACAATGATACAGGTACTCTATTTTAATTCTGTGGCTTAAGTCTTGTTGAATTTTTATAGCATAATTAGCACAAATCACTACTTACGTACTATCTCTGATTAAGAAATAGCTTCTCTTTACCTGATAGATCTGATAACTACCTTTTGTAAGAATTTGCTTCCCTGTTTTATCTTTTCATAGTTGTCACAACATGGAAAAGCATCCTTGTTGTTTGGAAATATCTGATTATAATGTCTCTAATTGGTATTCTACTTTACAAAGCAGATTATTATAGCCTAAAAGTAAAGTCTAATCTTAGCACGGCATCTAAGATTTTCATTATATTGTCACACCGTGATCCTTTTTCACCCTTTCTGTAAAAAGGATCACTCTGGCTACGTGGAAGCTGATAAAGAATTTTAACGTCATGACCCGCAAGACTCCTGTAGGACTCTTTAATGTATTTCAAATCCCAGAAGAATTTCAAATGAACTCGTATTCGATGTGCCCTCTTTCATGAAGTTTTCTGAACTGGCCGCCAGGCTGCAAGTCCCTCTGAGCTCTTCCGAACACCCGAAGGGCTGTGTTCCTGTGGATTCTTACACTCACTTGCACGTGATTATATTTTATTATTTAAAGACAGTAACTATTTTCTCCTTTCTCCATGCTACCTATCACCAACTCCTACACACATAGTAAATGCTCAGTAAACATTGCTTAAGTTCAGACAAATTAAAATTGTCTTCCATCACAACAAATGAAAACAATTCTGGTAGTAGCTTCCTTTCCAATTTAAATTTTGAACCTCAGATTCAAAATAATGAAACGCTGTAGTGCAACTTGTACATTTTTTCAGATATAAAGAATGTTTCACTTAAATATAGAATAAGATGGGTTGCATCATTGATTTATGTACTAATATTACATTATAAACAATGTTTGAAAAATAGAAATACTCTAACAACCTTTATAAGTACTTATGAATTTAAAAAAATCATAAATAACAATTGAATGTACTATATAATATACATTTAGGGAAATATGGCACTTAAGATATCATCAGGTGAGTCCTTATTAAACATTTAAGTCTTTTCTATCAGCTCTTTTCCAGTAATTAATAAAAAGGCATTTTTCTAAATGTATTATCTTTCAAATAAATCCAGTTCATCAATATTAGAATCTTTATAATGCTGCATGCTCATGAGATCTTAGTATTTGTGTGTTCATATTAAGTCTTTAAGATTTCACATTAATATAGAGATTGTTTATATTTAACTCAAACACAAATGTATGTACTAGGCAGAGTTCTAAACTACTAAATATAAAGCTTCCTTATTCTACAGGTCATCTACTTTCAAAGAGTATTTTTGTTTAGAGAGGTGTGTAGGCCAGCAATATCACACTATCATAAATTGAATTCATTACAAATATGGTGAAATGAGTGAATCTCTGTCCTTAAAATCAATTATATCACCATACTTCACAGAACTTGGAAAGGACATTCTGTTTGCTCTTTAGGAATCAAGCATTGAATAAATGTATCAGAACTTTTGGTTCTTCCTAAAATATCATCTATGGAGAAAAATTTTTTTTTCAATTTGCATTCAATATTAAACCAAAAAACATGAACAGGATCCTGCACTGAAAATTTCCTTTTATTATCACCTTACCAGCTCATAATGGCTCCATTCTGAAATCAGATGTCTAAATACCACTGCAGTAGTGAACGGCATGTATTTGACTTCTGTTCTATTGTTATGCACAAAATACAAACTGCTAATACTTAGATTTCTTTTCATTATGATTATGGCTCTTAAATTATATTTCAATATAAGGAATATAAAAGCAGATCTATAAAGCTTCAATGAAATATTGTAAAATTTACATTTTTAATCCCAGTTTAGCAAAAACATAGCTTATATTTATTTATAAATGTCAATATTTTACTCATTAGAGATTTAGATTTATTGTTCTGGGAAAAAAGATACTCTATAGCTTCCTTAAGGTCAAAATTCCCAGCCAGGGAGACAGTCTATCAGTAACTATTGATTTTTTATGGGAAAATATTAGTGATTTATTGAAAGATCTATACTTCTGGCTTTCAATACTAAATGAAGAAGGAGGCCAAGTGAACCCTGATATGACGATGTGGAGGAGAGAGTATCTCCTCCGTTGCTGCTTCAGAAGCAGAATAAATAGAAAAGTGGCAAGTTGAAATCAATACTAATTTTAGCCTTATTGATGGGATGCTACATGATTACCAGACTGTCCATAAAGGACAAGACAGCAAGTCAGTTGCAAAGCCCCTGTCTGCCTGCCCTTTCCTCACTTCCTAGTGGACATAAACGGAACAGGCTGTGCTTATTCCTGAATACAAAAAAAATGATTATGCAGTCTGACAGAAGACTGTGAGATTCCCATTGGCCTAACTGAGAATTGCACTGTTTAAAAGACTCCCAAATGCTTAAAAGAAGAGAATGAGATTTCTTTATAAATTAATTGGTCATTATGGGCAACAATGATGGGCTAACACAGATTGCTGTTCTCATGGCATTACATGCCAAGGTTTAGGTAATACCTTCTTTCTCTAATATATGTTGCTAAATTGAATATTTTGTGGGGAGAAAATTTCCACTTTTCCATATGATGGTACAGCTTCTTCCGAACTGGGAGTAGCATAAGCCCATATCTGGGGAAACCCTTCCTCTCTTGAGGGTGGTGGTCGGCAGAGACCACTCAACGTGTTTACGTGTTTTCTCATGCATTCACCATCCATCCAGTCATTCATCCCATGAATCTTTTTTGAGTGCCAACTAAGGACATACTTTATTATAGGGCCTGGGGTTACAAAAGCATACAATATTAAAAAAAATCTCTGCTATTATAGAGCATGCAATTTTGTTAAGATAAACAAAGGAATCACTATTTTATATAATACCACATAGTAATAACTATTTTTTTAAAGCAGAGAAGATAGTGATAAGGGCTGCTGTTTCCAATCTGATGGAGAAGTGGCAGTTGAACCGGGATTACAATGAAGCATGGTGCTTGTATTGCCAGCATCTGAGATGCAGAAAGTACAGCAGGTGACGAACCCTGACACAGAAGATGACATTGATTCAGTATGTTTCACTAGATAAAGCCTTGAAAACAGAAATATAATATCAAGAATAATTTTAAAAGAATAATTATTGATGGAAGTTGTATTGTTTCTTATAACAAGCTGTTTTTATTCAGCTATTGGGAATCAAGAGATCAACATATCTCTCCTAAGGATGGATAAATCTCAGGTTCTTTGCTTTAGGTATCACAATTCATCAGTCCTTCACAATTTAGAATTTTTTCCCCATTCAAAAGATAATATACATTGATGCAGAATTAATTTGGTGACTTTGCAAAGGCAACAGTGCTTATAGTGATCAAAAGCAAGAGCCACCTAGTCAGTCTGACCTTCACAGTCTTGACAGTTGAATGGTTTGATCTTTCAGAATTAACTTCATATGGACTTCTTAACCATTGAGAAGAATCTACAAACTTTAAAAAATCTATTGAATCTAGATCTATTGATATACATTGCAAATTACATAGCCATTCTTATTTAAACACACTTGACACATTATACACATAGGCGCATTTACTCATAAATATATGTGTATAAAAACTCATTACACGTTGGAACACATGATGGTGTGTCAGTTGCCATATGTCACTCAGTGTTTCTTTCAACAACATACTATTCAGCTGCAAGGAGTACAGTTACCTGACAACTGATAACAATGAGCATTTTCAAGATCTGCTGAGGCCATGCTTTCCTGGACAGACCACAGCCAATAACTAGCACTGGGAGGGTGGGGGGTGGTATGGGGACCTGGCAATTGCTTCCCAACCCAGAACTCTTCTAATGAGCAATCTTTGCCCCAGAGCAATCCACAGAGGTAGCTGAGATGACCAGATCTGTATGGTTAGAGGTTCATCCCATACCCCACCCACCTCTCATTCTGCTTCTTTCCTCTTCTATCTTTCAACAGTTGTTACCTCTCAACAGATTATTGTATCTGTGACTATAGCTGAGCCTCAGTTCTCTGAAGAACCCAGGTGACTCACATATGTTTACAGATGTACATGTTAATACCTGTTAATTTAAAGTAGATTAATGCATTATTGAAACTCTTTTCCTTTACTGATAGTTTGACTAAAGCCAAAAAAGACACAAACATTTAATAGTTAAATCTATTCAACTTAGTATTCTGAATACTACTAAGGGCTTTCCCACAGTAAAACATTTGACATTTGTATAGAATTCTTTATGAGAAATGTAATATAAAAGGCAGCCTCACTAGAACATTTTTAAATAGAGTTTGATATAGAATTTGGTTTGATTATCTCATTTAAATTGTTTAATAATTAAAAGACCAGAAGATGCTTCTTAGAAGCTGTTCTCACATCTAAAATGCCTCATGTTTATAAATAAAATGTTAGTGTAAAACAAATCTTTACTATGTGATTCTAATTTTTATTGAATTGATGGCATCATCTTTTATTGTTTTAGGAAAATACGGTAATTACAATGACATAAATATAAATCAGGGTATACATTCAAAAATATAGAGTGATGTTTGGTAAACAAAAGGTCTTCATTAATAAGTATTTCCTTGGCACTAAATACATCCTTCAGGATTTTCCAGCCCTTCATTTATTAAAGTCTTGACTTATTCTCAGAGTTTTGACAAATGAAATTGGCGAGACTGTCAGTGATTATTCATTATTTTCAGCAAAGAGAATTTAAGTCAATTGGAAGCCAGTTGATGATTTGACCCTGATTATTCATGTAGAACTTCCTTTCTACATGCCTTCCATCGAAACAGAAACATTTAATTAATATTTTCTATATGTATAAAAATAGTTGGAATAAAATGGGCAGCACTTCACTGTGTAAATTTATTTTACATTGTTCAAGGCCCAGTGAACATGAAAAATTTTTACCACCAATGCCTATGAATATCAATGTAAAAATTACCGCTAATAAAATGGTGTGCTCCCTATGTGGTTACACAATATATAGAAACTACCTCAGTAAGAAAAATAAACTTACCAAGATATATTTTATATTACTCAATCTACTAGAAAAATAAATCATTTGAGAGATGCTATTTTACATTTTTAATGAATTGAAAGAAAATTTGGCAAGGGACATTTAGTTTAAAAATATAAATTATGTTAATATAGTTCAAAATAGCAACCTAATGCTTTTCTGACTAGGAGACAAAAGTTTCCTGGCCTTCCCCCAAGATTATATTCTTCCTGAAAACATGAAATGATACTGATATTATTCCTCCATGTTACTCCCCATCCCATTCATATCAAATGTAGTCACTACTGCTTTTCCAGTACTAATGAAATACTAGTAAATAAAATATTTTCACCTTGAATAGGGTTCCCACGACAAACGACTCAGCACAAGAGTAAATAAGAAAAGATTCAATCATGTTTCCCTTCACCAAGTTTAATGGAAGCTTTTGTACAACCAAGACTGTCTAAGAGTAGTTTATGATGCTGAAATAAAGCACACATTTGCACCTAAATAACCACAAACAATGAGCCATTTTGTGGATGCTAACTAAAGAACTGAATAAAAAGGTGAATTAAAGGGCAGAAATGATAACATTTTCTCATTAATCTTTTCTCTAATGGATTGGCAAGTGCTTCCACAATATTGGATTGATTTTCCCTTCAAGGAAAATGGCACTAGGTCACCATATCATTGTAGGCAACTTGCCTCAACACTTGTGTATTTTCTCTTCCCTAAAATAAGTTTTATTAGAGGCAATCTAGTTACCTGTGTATCAGGGTCAGACTCTAAAAGGAATGAGTCAGGTGGCTTAAGACAAGTAACTGATTTGTCAAGAAGTTTATCTAAAGGATTTCAAATTCAAAACCCTTATGAAATGTCCCTGCTCTGCAACCCTCCAAAGCTCCCAAAGTTGAGATGTTTAGACCTAGTTATCTCAAAAGTCTCTCAGGCTCCTCCCAACTCTAAGATGCAATCTAGGGTATCACTGATATTGTGATCTAATAAAATATGAGACACAAGATCATAGAAGAGATTAAAACAGTAAACTATTTCCTATTCTTTACAGAATCCTGATATAGAGCTGGATATTAATGTCCCTAAGTCACCCAAATGTTGTTTAATGCCATTCTGAGAAGAAAAAATTAGTTTACAGGGTAAGAAGACCAAAATGATTCCTCCTCATATCCTAAACATATTTAATGGGAACCTACTATGTGCAGGACACTTGTTATTGACTAAATGATTTTGTCTCCTTAAAATTTGTATTTTGAAATGCTAACCCCCAATATTTGGAATTGGGGATTTGGGGAGGCAATTAAGTTATGAGGAGCAACCCACATAAAAGATATTAGCAGCCTTAACAGAGACAAAAGAATTTGTTCTCTCTCTGTGTGTCTGCGAATAAATGGAGAAGATGGTCATCTACAGACCAAGGAGAGAACACGCCCCACACACCAAATCTGTCGGAACCTTGATCTTGGACTTCCTCATCTGCAGACTGTGAGAAACATGTTTGTTAAGTCAGCCAGTCTATAATAATTTTTATTGCTGTGCCAACCAAGAAAACTCTATTCCAGATATTTGGGATAAATCAAGTAAGAACACTAACAAAGATAACTTCTGTTGAGGGGATTACGGTCTGTCTTCTGCAGACAGAGACAGGCAACAACCATTACACCAATAAAATGAGTAGTTCATTTATGTATTAGAAAATAGTACCCACTATGGACAAAAAAGAAGGCAAGCATATAAGGTAGAAAGAATTGGGAGAGCAGAAGGCAAGAGGCGGAAGTTTGTGGAATTTAATAGAACAGTTCAGGATACCCCTCAGTGCGGTAAAATCTGAGCAGACTTCAAAGACCTGAGTGAGTCAAAGCAAGCCTAGTGAAAGGGGCGCTATAGTCAAGGCCCTTTGAAGGATGTGTCAGGAGCTTGAGGAACAGCAAGGAGTTCAGTGCGACACAGGGAGAGAGTGGGAGGTCTGAGACATCCCATGGAAACAAGTAACATCGTTCCATGTATCTGTAGTATGAACTTTCATTTTAGGTTTAAAAATGGAGAGAAATTGCAGTGTTTTGATAAGAGAAATAACATGAAGCATCTTTTCTTTTTTTTAATGAAATAGAGTAAATGATTAAGAGCAACAGCTTTGTTGTCAAGTTCCTTAATCCCTGTGTTTCATCTACAAATAAGCATAAAACACTACTGGAATTGGTTGTGAAGATAAATGAAATAATGTATCTGAAGAACTTTGCATATAATTGGTATATTGTAATCTCTCAATGTATTATCTCTTACTTTGCTACTTATAACACAAAATTTTCTCAAAAATAAGTACTACTGATATCAGAATTATTTCAAAACTCCTTTCTAGCACCTATCTTTATTTCTTTTTTAAGATTTTATTTATTTATTTCCAGACAGAGGAGAAGGGAAGGAGAAAGAGAGGGAGAGAAACATCAATGTGTGGTTGCCTCTCACACACCCTGCACTGGGGACCTGGTTCACAATCCAAGCATGTGCCCTGACCGGGAACTGAACCAGTAACCATTTGGTTTGCAGGCCCGCACTCAATCCACTGAGCCACACGAGCCAGGGTCTCTAGCATCTGTCTTTAGATAGAAGAATCAACCAACCAGCAACCTCAACTGTTTGTAGGGGATTATTCTAGGTACTGAAGGTGTATATAGAATTTAAAATGCAGTCCTTTATATTAATAGGAACTACTGATATGAGTAAATACATAGATTAATCTCAATTAGGCAGAGTGAAAGAAACCACACACATACACGAAGAACATATACTGTGTGATTCCATTTGCATAAAATGAAGATTAATCTATAGTGACAATGTACAGATAAGTGGTTTCCTGCATCCAAGGGCAGATATAAGAATGAATGTATTAGACAAAGAAGCACAAATAATGTTTTGGAAGTGATGAAATGCTCTATATTTTGATGATAGTGTGATTTCACAAGTGTGCCCAACTGTCAAAATTCTCTTAACTGTACTTTTTAAATGTGTGTTTTTTATTATAAATTGTTCCTTCATAAAATCAATGCCAGCAAAAAACAGAAACAATAATAACAATTGATTACAATGGGTTGGATCATCAGGCAAGAGTATACCTTTTTCCCAGTTTTTACTAGAAAATTATTGGACAAGTTTAGTTCAGATTTGAAAAGGCACACAATTTCCAAATATTACTAGACTTGTTCTAGGTCTAGTAATTTACTAAGCTTAAAGATAAAGGTCTCTATTAAGCTGACTAGTTTGGGTCTCATCCAGTCAATGTTTCAGTAATTGTATGTCATTCTATGTCTCTTTGAAGGATCTTTCCACTTTAAACTGCTTTTCTTTCTCTATGCCAGTTCCTTTCCTCTTAGAACTGGTCCATGCAGAGATTCACAGCATTTTCTGTTGCTTTCAATGCAACTCACAAAGATTTTAGTTAGAGTTTCATTTTTTAAATACAAGCAATTTTACAGCTTCTATCTGGAACCCTTTTCAAATAATGTATTCTAATTCTAAGGTCATAACTTTTCAAAAGATTTTTTTCAAGTGATCCTCTACTATAGTTGGTTTCCAAAATGATAACACCTTTTATAAAATAGCAAATAAAGCAGATGCATGTGTTCCTAGGATGTGAGAAAAGAAATGGAAAGAGATATTGTGTTCTTCTTATGATTCAATTTTGGTATAATGCTCTATGGGATTATCAATAAATTATTTTAAAACCCAAACTCCTACTTATTAAAAAATTTAAATTTATTATAAAATGAATTGCTTAATATAAAGAACATATATATTAGCTATTCTTCAGAAAGTAATGCTTTGAAAGTATACTTAAAAAGACCCATAATATGTTTTATATTATTGATGGAGGATATTAACAGTAAAATAGAGTTTAAAGAATAAGCAGTTTAGTTTACTTTTACCAGGAAAAAAATCTCTATGAAAGCATTCTCTGCAGCATGTTGAATGCTCAGGGAATCATAATAGATTTCAAATAAAGTAACAATTTTGGAAAGCAAATTGCAGATTCTTGTAGACAGATCGAAAGTTATTTCCAAATATAGAAGACTGAAAGATGTATCTGTCAAACAGAGGGTTAAGACTGAAGACACAGCTTGAAAAAAAGATTATGTATTTTCTACAGAACATTTCTTAAAGAACTATTCAGCAGAGACATAAATACTTAAAATTAAACTACAGTCCCCAAAATAAGTGAAGTATATTATAAAGCAATAAATTGGCTTTTGATCCTGATTTTTCACATGCTTCCAAGACCATAGAATTCAAACATCTGCAGCAAATCTCCAGATCGATCATCTGAATTAGCAGAATTTCATTGTGATTTCTGAGGTTCTCATTGCTGGAGTTTCCAATGCCATAAAATCAAAAATCTTTCTTAGCTATGTGGTACCAGAGTCTCTAAAATAGTCAGCGCTTTTACAATGACAAAATAAGGTGGGATGAGTCATAAAAGGAGGGTCTTTGCTTTATACTGTGCTTATTAAACTCTAGGGCTTCCTCTGCTTCATTTCAAGGCCTGGTTGTTTACTTCTGCCCTAGCCACAATTAGTAGATGTGGGTATGTGGGTGCCGCTTTCCATGACTTTATATATATATATATATATACATATATATACGTTTATATATATATATGTTTACATATATGTTTATATATATATTTGTGTATATATTTATATATTTATATTATACATTTATACACACATACTCAAAGAGGAAAAAGAAGGAAACAATACACAAAAAACCTTTAAAAATGAGAAAGAGTGGAAATAATATCAAAGTTCTCTTTGAAGAGATGCTGTGCTTGTTTTATTCTAACATTTTGCAGGATATATTAAAGAAATCTGCAGAAAGTCTGGGGAAAAGGTGACAGAAAACCACACAAATCACTTTTACATTCTTGTTTACAGCATATTTGCTTGACATAACCTCATGTAGGTGATGTTATAGAACCTTTGATATCTGGCAGAATTAAGTTAAATATATAAACTGCAGTTTAAGAAACAAAAATGACAGTTTTCTAAAGCCTCCTACATTAAAACAATCAGCAAGGGCTTCCACACACCAACTACAGCAGTGTGTTAGGTGTCCTGGGAGACACTGGCACTATATTATGATATCAGGAACACAGAAGGTATTTTAAAAACATATAATGACTGAAGGATAAGATGAGAAAGCTACCAATAGGGACTTTTTTGGTATAAATAAAGCACTTAATCATAAAGTAATTAGACAATCTGGAGTAACATGCATGTTATAAAGGGAAGTGTGGGCAATACAATGAAGGCAATAACACATCTCCATGGCCATGAAAAAGAGCTCAACATTTCTAAACCTGAGTTTCTCCTTGAGTGACAGGGACCAGTTTAAGGGACTAATGTCCACAATAACAAGCTGGACAATGCTGGATTTGTAAATGCATCATGCGTCTCTATTCCCTAAATCTCCAGCCCTCACCATATGCCACACCACATCACACTCCAGCTCTCCTGAGGAAGAGTACATATCTGGGAACTCATCTTTCAAGGACTTCGCCATTATTGTGTGATTTGGGAAAGTTACTGTCTTGGTTAAGCTTTCTTATCTGACAAAAAGGAGTCAAATATCATTGCCCCTTTATCTCAGAGAGTTATTATAAGATGCTAGATAAGAAAGTGTTTTAAAAGTTGAAAATTAAATTAACATATTAATTTAATGCACTAATCTAGAACTGCACCTCAATCAGAACCACCAGTACTGGGGTTTGAAGAGGACAGGAAGAGAAAGATAAGTGGAGTTGGAGAACTGCCTTTCCAAATCATAAACAAGTATTTATGAATAAAAGATGGAGCTGTTGGGAATGGAAACTTACAATGATATCACTTTATACGGAAGATACTGAGAATATATTCCCATCCTGTACCAATTTATTATTTTATAAGGAAAGATAAGTAGGAGGAACAAAGCTATTTTTATTTAGACAGGGCTATAAAGTTTTTAAAAATAAAGTAAAATAAGATACTGGAATTAGTTTGGGGGCCCTTCTAAATCTCTTGTTGATGTTCTCTGCTTTCTACAGATTCGCCACCCAGAGCACCCTAACCTAAAATTTATCTATCGCTGACTTTCTGCGGTTTCGATGGGCCTTTTGAATAACTGTTCTGTAAATTACAACACAAAACAAAACTCGGCTTACAGATAGTAATGGAAACAAATAGAAATGGTAAAATATACGTGAAAACCTTATGTGTTACTTCTAAAAAAGTCTCAACATGCGTTTCTCTCCCTCACAGTGGAGAGCCTCACATGTAGTTGTGGCACTTGAAACCCTGCCTCTCAAGGTGGGCTTAGACTGACTAAGGAACCAGAGGTGCTGCCTACCCCAGGGCTCATGGCTCCACGGTGCTTTTACAGTAAAACTGAATTTCCATGATTTACTTCTTCGAAGTAGCAGGGTTTGGAATGTTTTAATGTAATCTATGAACTCAAAAACTGAAATACTGGCTAAAACTCTGAGATTAATAACCTCTAGTAGTGTTCAAATATTTTAAAATAAGGGACACTTCTTTTATCCTGGGAAAGGCTTTTGTATCCTGTTTGAATCTAGACAAGGGCTCTAAGGTCCACCCCCTCTGTGCTCCTTAACCCCAGTGGTGGTCCTGAGATACCTACACAGAACCCACAGGCTCCAACCAACGCCACTGACATTTACTCACCATATATATGTGAAATTTCAAACTGAAGGATATAATTTGTTTCATTCCAACAATTTGACTCAAAAACTGAGACAGTCAGTGTGGCCAGGCCAAAGTACTTAGAATTAATAAAATAAAGCTGGTGGCTTCCAGCCTAGGCTTCTTGCAGTGCCATCTTTATATTAGGTCTTGAAATTGAGGGACAGCTATTTTTAAGTCCCTAAGTATTAAACCTGAATTTTCCAAATGGATCAACTTCAGAGTTGGCAAGATAGAGCAGAGAATGAGCCAATATAGGCTTTTTTTTTTTTTTTTTTTTTTTTTTAGTGGGAAGCAGGGAGCGATGGAGTAATGTCTTGAAAAGATTCAAAGGGCATCCTTTCACCTTGTAGGGTCAAGCCTTATACTTATTTGTTGGATAACCAAACATTTGTCTCTCAATCTCATCATCCATAAAACAACTGTCTGCACTAAATGATCTGACCCTTTTTCTAAACAGTTACTTATCTATAGTTTATCTCGATACATGTTTTTCTTGGATGAATTAAAATAAACTGTTCCCTCCAAGTTAAACATCTTCATACTCTCTTAATTATGTCCTCCACCCTAAGGGTCATATTCTATGTTCATCTCTGTGTTGAATGCATCTTCCTGAATATCTTTTCTGAACATCATCTAAGATAAAATTTACTCTCCCACAGAGTCTTTCAGAAATATGATAGTTCTAGTTATTCATATCCGGGCTTTTAAAGTCATCTTCAGTTACTTCCTTTCACCTCTCACATCCAATTCGATTCCTCCAATGTCCTTGTCCACTTATTTATCGAGCATCGACCCTGCGTCTTGCCCCATATTGAGCACCACAGAAAGAACAAGACCCAAACCATTCCCTAGAGAAATTTTGATTATAGTCTTTCACATTTGATCCCTCTGTTCTTTTCCCAGTGATTATCATAATAGTTTAGGGTCAACTGCCTTTTCCATGAACTGTTTTTACAACTTTCTACTCATTTATCTTCCTCTAGTGATCCCATCCTCCTTCAATACAACAACTTGCAATCCACTCTACCATTAAAATGTCTTCCTAAAGTCGACTTCTAATAATGGCACACACACACACTAATTGGCAGTGTATTGACTGCAAAATAAGTTTCTAAATCTAGGGTCATAAACCATGTATCTAAGGCACCAGGTAAGCAATATCAATGTGAGTATCTGGTTAGGGCACACCACAGGGCATTAGAGAGACTATGGAAATATGGAGAGTGCCTATCCTGCCCTAAGACATTCAAATTCAATTTAAAATCACTGCAGCTATGAACCAGCTTGCTACCAGTTCCTTGACTCTAAATCTGTCCCCACCCCAGCCAGACGTCTGTTTCAACCAAAACATGCCATACTTAGAACAATGCTGTTTCAATGTTTCTGATCATGCCATTCTTCTTCCAGGGGCTCCCTGCCCTGGTAAGTCTATCCTCGCTTCTCATGTCTTCTAATTCAATTACTACTTCTTCAGAGAACTTCCTTTTTTAAGAATTAACCTCTTGTCATCCTGTGTGGTCCCTCTATTTTATTTTTTACACAGTACAAACATGACATAGGAAGGGCGACCCAAAATGGAATTCATTTATAAAAAATATGTATTTATTCTTACATGTTTAAACTTCAGTCACCTTAAAGCGCTCTCCATTTGATGCAATACACCTATGGAAACACTTTTTGCACTCCCAAAACAGTTTTTGAACTCATTGATTTTGATGCTTTTTAGTGCTTCTGCTGTTTTTTTGTTTTACCTCTTCTAAATTGGCAAAAAGTTCCCCTTTGAGGACATTTTTGTCCTCATCTGAAGAAACAAAAAATAAAATCACTCAGAGTGATATGGGGTGAATAGGGAGGGTGGGCATGAAGTTCTTGCCATTTCTGGTCAAAAACTGTTCAACACAGTGCGGTGTGAACAAGTGTGCTCATGAATCACCCATCATGAAATGGGTAAACACATTGAGTCTTCAAAAAATTAACTGAAGCCAAATTCAGCCTCTCACAACAACACCTGCTGGTACACTGATACAGAAGGGTTACTAGAACACTCACCTAGCTGGGGAAGCCTGTACTATAGTGGGCCTTCCCTTCAGAAGATAATTCTGTGTTTTGGGGGTCCTCCCATATTTGAAATGCATGGAGAAATATGATATGACTGCCAGTACAGATTCAAAACTGGTAGTATAGTATTCAGTGAATTCAGCTTGATGTAAGAGTGGCTATTGAAGTGTGGTCCCCAGTAGCATTCTGATGACTATTTTTTTTTACCACATTTTTGTCCATTTTTAAAACACAAAGTAGATATGACTCATATTTGTAGTTGGCACAAAGATGGAATTATAAGATTTCAAATAGCTGACTAGTTGCATCCATGAATTAAAATGGAAATCAAGATATTTTTCTCTTCATTACCTCTCCACCTTCACTATGTCTTCATTAAATCATACTGTCTTAGTGAATGATACCACAACTCACCCAGAGACTTCAGATGGAAACATGGAAGTCAATCACGACTCCAGTCTTGTCCTCACTTTTGCCTAATCAATCAACAAGTCCTGTTGAACTCAACTCTTTAGGATGTAGCAAATCCCTTCACTCTCCTCCATCTCTAATGCTATACAAAGTTCCCAGGGATATCCAACTTGTGGCCCGTGGGCCACATGTGGCCAGATGCGGCCCAGGATGAAGGCCGCCCAACACAAAATTGTAAATTTATTTAAAACCTTTTTTTGTTCATCAGTTTTCACTAGTGTTTGTGTATTTACTGTGTGGCCCAAGACAATTCTACTTCCAGTGTGGCCCAGAGAAGCCAAAAGGTTGGACACCCCTGGATACACTCTTGGTGTCTTTCTTGATTAAATCATAGTTCATTTGCTATTTTCTTATCTTTAGTTTTGTAATCCTTGTATCTGTTCTATTACCAGAATAATCTTTCTAAAAAGCAAACTTTATATTGTTCTCTGAGATTTTTCATCATCTTGACCTTGCCTGTTTCATAGCTCCATGACTTGATTCACATTTTTCTTTTGCTTTAATGTATCTACCTGTGGTATACAAAATAATGATATCCTAAAGATGTTCACATCCTAATCCCCAGAACTTGTGTATATATTACATTACATGGCAAAATCAAATACAGTCGCAGCTATAATTAAGTTTGCTAATCAGGTGACTGGAGGATAGGGAGAGTATCCTGAATTATCCAGGTGGGCCAAGTGCAGTTACGAACTCCTTATACGTAGAAAAGAAAAACTGAAGAAAAACGTAAGAATGGCCAAAGACATTCAAGATTGCTGGCTTTAAAGACAATGGAAAGGGGTCACAACGGGAGCTTTTTGCCAGCTTCAAAAGCTGGAAAAGGAAGGAAGTCGATTCTGTCCTAGACCCGCTGGAAAGGGACGCCGCTCTGCTAACACATTGAGTTTGGCCCAGTGGGGCCCATGTTGCACTTGTGACCTATGAAACTTCAAGGTAATAGGATTGTGTTACAATGTTGTATTTATGAAGCTTGTTATGGCATCGAGAGAAAACAAATACACTACTCAGCCATGACGATATACCACACACCCAATTGTTCTATAAGACTCAAGTAATAAGGAATGTTGGTCCTTAGAAATAACTTCTATCATGAGGCTTTAGCCGTTAATGGGACTCACATGTAAAAATGCTGTTACCTACTACTGAGCTATAAATCTAAGACCATGCCTTACACCATATCTTATTTATTTTTGTATTCTCAGCATCTTGCACAGAACACTCAGCATATACTTATTTTTTAATAATCAAAGATGAAATTGAATAAAAATATTCCATGCCTTGAAGTAGGCTCACAACAGTAATCGTTGCAACTAGTATGGGAAGTCTGAGCTTCCAGCAGTTCATGTGGAAAAACTGAGAGGTTTCAGATAACTAAAAGTTCAACATGAGTCAGCAAATGGTAAACTGATCAAAAATATGAAACAAACAATGTGCACCTTTGACTGAGGTGTCATCATTTCCAGAGGCAGAGAATGCTTCCATTTCACGGTGCCCTGGTCAGACATTTAGGGTGCTGTGATTAATTCTGGACTTGACTTCAAGAGATATCCTGACAATTACTGTGTATTCAGGCCAGGAGGAGAAAATGGCCAAGAAGGATATGGGAAGGATTTTAACCCTGTGAAGGATGGTTTTAGAAACTGAAAATATAAAATTAGGAAAAGAAACATTTGTATTTGGATATGAGGGTGGGTAATGTATTCATAGAAATTATCATTTTTAATGTGGATAAGGCAGTCACAGTGTTTAACTCCAGATAAATTGAAAACGGAGCATAGCACACTGGAGAAACTCAATAAATATCTTAAGAAGCAACGATAACATGCAGATAGCTAACTAGTGATAGTTTCAGTAGGCAGATTTTGATTCAAATAAAGAAAAGCTCTTTAATAATTAAAACTTTTCTTTAAAAGACTGTTACTTAGTGAAGTGGCAAGGACACACTCCTTACGTACACGTAAACCGAGTTTGGACCGTCGCGGAATCATGGCGGAACTCCCAGAGGAGTTTGCTGAGGGGGCATGTGGGGCAGGAGACGGCTGAAGTGCCACCGCATCTGTGATTCTATTATTTGTTAAATCTGTTTCCATTATAAAGTAATTACTGTGATTCTCTGATTTTAGTGAATTTCACAATTATCTGTGTTTAAAACATATCACCACATACTTTCTGAATCCAATAAATTAATTTTCACTTAAATACTATCTCTGAGCCAAAGTGTTAACAGGCCTACAGAGTCACATGAATAAATGTCCCGTGCCCCTACCAAGCTTTATTTACTTTCCATAATGGCCACTCTCCCATACTTTCACATAATTTCTAACTCTCCAAAACCTACCCCAGAAAGGAATTCAAGGACAGGAAAGAATTATGATTTTTTCACTGTATATTCTCTCTTAACGAAAAGGAGCAATTAAGCAAAATGAGTCCAAAGCATGCTGCGCTTTTTCCACTGTGTCATCTAGAACAAAAGCTTTACCCGATTTATGTTAAAACTAGTTCATGTTACACAGAATCTTAATATCCTAATCAAGGAAATTAAAAAATAAATTAAAGGAAAGCATCTTGCCTTTGTTATTTAGAGGCATAAGAGACAACAATTATTTCTTGATTAGCATTCTCAGGCTCACTGAGATATAAAAAAAAGATATTTTTTTTCATTAACAGTAATACAAGTTACTATAAAATGAATGCACCATATACACACACAGAAGAAAAACTTTCCAATTTTGTCTACTCCCTTTCTCAAAATCTGAGACTCAAGGAGCCTTTAAAATATGTACACAGAGAATAAATGTCTTTGACTTTTTTTTTAAATCTTTCTTCCATGTAGTTGATTTTGTTTTCCTTGAAAATTACTTAATTTTATTTGAATCATTTATCAATAATCAAACTCCATTTGATTCATAGGTCAACTGATGTGGCATTTTCAAACACTGTATGTTAAAAATATTGCAACATAGCAGGGCTACTGAGAGATTTCTATTTGGCAAGGGGATACCTTTGGGTGTCCCTCCAAATCACATGAAGTGTGTAACCATTTATATACAGAACTTGATTAGCCCCGAAGTTGCCCCCTCAGGCTGCTGCCATTACTTTTCCACACCTTTTCTACCTGGGAAAACAGTGTCTTGCTGTTGCAACCACCACAGGATTACTCCCCTTAGAACCCCCCACCCCACAACCCCCGCCCCCAGAGACTTGGCTTTCTCACCGTCTGCACTCCTCTCCCGGCTTTTTCTTGTTCTCACACCATTCTTTTAACCACTTCCTTTTGTAGGATTTTAAAAATCTGCTAATATATTCCCATATAACTGTCATTTCTAAAATGTCTCATAAATATATTGCCTTTTCTTTTTTAATAGACTCTAGGAACCAAATTTCTATCCCCTAAAGCATAATCTTTGTAGAAATAATATGCCTGTTTTATTTAATGCCCCCTTCACCATAATCTCCAGAAAAGTAAGTCATCATAATTAAATTTTCTATTGTATAGAGATATATTTATAGCATTTTTTGTACATGAGCTCAGCACTTGCTATTCAGCTTTCCCTTTGGATCTCTTTACCATGGTCTATTATGGATAATGAGCTTAAAATATATTACAAAGTATCCATGGGTGGGCAATACATAGAAAGTATAAATGCTGTTACATATTCAGTTTTTTCTTATTTAATATTTATCACAGAACGGGATTCTAAACAATGAAATTTTTAATGACCTTTACCTCAAGGCTTGAAAGAACCCAGTGACATCTTACTAGTGTGAAAAGCAACTGCGTAGTTTCAAAGACAAAAGGTGGATCTAATTGAATAACCATATATTGCTTCCCAATGGACCAACTTCTCAGAAAGCAACATAATAATTACATGGATTAATAAGAAAAAGTCTTTCAGACAAAAGTAATGTGGATTGAAATAGAAGCTACATATATCCCTGCAAGAAACAAAACCCTTCATGACCATGAAGAACAAATCACCAACTCTTAAGGGGGCAAAAGCCAATTTGCTGAGTTGGTAACATTACACAAAATTTCTAGGAACTTATGGGGGAGTTGAGGGTTGGTTTTTTTTTTTTTTGGCTTTTTGTTTATTTATTATTTTTTTAAGAACAGGATTCCAATTCAGCACAGTCCCATTGAATAAAATTATCTGTTAAGTTAAAATTGATTTTTTAAAGAATGTGCCTCACAGGTGATTGGGGGTGTGGAGGGCTGGACAGCCAACCTGAGAACCATTGGGTCAGAACAACGGTGCTGAGGTCAAGGTTTGCTGCAATGTTTGAGAGACTGTTTGCATGTTCTAACAGGGAAGTAAGCCACTTGACCAGCCTTGTTTACACCACAACTGTCCTCCTTTATACAAAATAGCCTGCTAATTAGGGAATGACATCTTGAAGTAGCTGCAGAGAAAAAGACTTAGTCTACTAGGTCATGCTACTACATCTTATAAATAACGAGAGGGCAAACACTCAACCAAGTTCTCCTCACATTCGTCAGTCCAAATTTGGCTTTCTTTTGGACAAATCAGCTTTTCTCTCTTTCCAGAGCATTGAATGGCTTACAATTTCACCCTGTCTGCTGACTAAAAAGGCCACAGGTCACACAGCAAGTCCAGATGCATTAGCGCAAATCCAACCCCACTGCTAGGGAAGTAATTAAAATGCATGCCCTGCTGACAGTCAGATAATGCATTCTTTTATTTAAACCAATAATCACTAGAAAGACAGTCATAACAAGCCATCATAATTCTTTTAAGTCAGCACAGCATCAAAAATATCTATTTACTATGTTTAGAAGATTTCTGGCACATTTTGCTACTAGCAATCTGCACAAACCTATCGTGAGCTGGTGGACTAGGATTTCTCTGTGAACTGAAATCACAACTCTCTGATTTAAGGATTTCCTTCTTTCTGGCAGCGCTTTGGCCCAATCTAAATGTAATTGTTTCCTCGAATGGAGTAATTTAATTTTCTCCAAATGTCTACTGCTTTTAAAATGCTAAGTCCAGAAAATGAAATGAAAAAAAGAAAAATTGGGTCAGTTGACCAGGTAATTCAAGCCAAACAATAAACTATTGCTTAGAAAGTTCATATAATACATAAGTCATTTTTATTTCCTGAACTACTCATTATCTCAGTAGTCTAATTTTCTAGTCTATATCTGGACTATGTAATAAAAAAGTAAATACTAATAATTACTGGAGTTTCTGCTCTTCTGAATGAGCTATCATGTGGTCATAGGCACATAGAAATTCATAGGCAAAGAACCCAAGCAGAAAAGGAAAAATTCCATTTAGTGGGATACATGTTTTGTATAAGTAGATAAAATTTGAATATGTAAAGACTTGTCCTGAAAAATGGTAATTATTATTATCCTTGTGTTTATACTTAATGTCAAAAATCTTGAAAACATCCATTCTGAATAGCTGTGGCTTTACACTATGCATAATGGTCCCACATGAAGAAGAATCTCATTGGCGATTTCAGTAATAATGACTAAGATTGAATAAAACTGTTCAGCTTCTCCATCTCTATCTCTATTTCTACCTCTATTAAAAGAACAAGGGATAAGACACTCATTTGATGGGAAATATGTTCTTAGGCAATGCAGTTTTATTGTTGCTTTTTAATTCAGAGATTTCCTTCCATGTGGCTCAGCAGAGGTTCCTCAGCTTAAGACAGCCGGATGGGGACCTGTACTAAGTACTGGATACATTATCCAGTTGAATATATCATTTATCCCAAGGCAGGAAAAAAAAGTCAGAGACCCTTGGTATATACATAGCTCTCTGAGGATCTGAGAAGACTGAATCTGTGTCTTATAATATTTGAAGTACAGGGTAAGTTACATGAACATAAAGAAGGAGGGATCCCCTTCCCTGAAACACTTTCTGTCACAAATTGCCAACAAGTACTTCCTGAAAGTCACATGCTAATTAGAAGCCGAAATTCCAGGAGTTTCTTCCTGTTACCTATATACAGAGAGACATGCAAAGATGACTTATTGTCCCTTTAAAGAAATATTCCTTTAAGATGGAATATTACAGGAATTTTAGAGGAAAGGCTTGACCATCAGTGGTTGGCGTGGTTTCCAAATCCCTTCCACATTCTCTGAGACCACCTAAATTGGACAGAAAACAAGAAAGTTCAAGAGGGTCAAGTCTGAGTCCTCCTCACTCCCAGTTCAAGGAAATGAATTTAGTTTGATTTTATTTGTTTGTCCTTCATAAGAAGAGTTGCCTTGATGCAAAAAGAGAAATTTGAAAATTAGTGTGTGATGAGAAAAAAATAATATCCAAAATAAACTCTAAAAGGAAATATTATACACTTGTTTGGCCAATCAATCAGTCAGTCATTATGCAAGAGTTATTGATCACCAACTGTTTCAGCCACTGTTCTAGGGGCTCTTGAGATATATCAGGGAAGGGCAGAGATCCTTGCCTCTCATTTTCTGGTAGGAGAAAGACAGGCAATGAACAGTCAACAAACTAAATAAAAATTTAAGTATTTTAAAAGATAATATTTGTTATGGAAGAAAAGCTAGAGAGGGGTCTGAGAGTTCAGGAGAGGGGCACATTGTAATTTTAAATACAATGGTCAAGAAAATTCTCTTGAGAAGGTACCATTTGAGCCAATTCCTGAAGGATGTGAGAGTGTTAGTCAATTATTTAAGTATCTCAAGGTAACTACATGCTGTTATTTTTCCAGGAACAGTAGCTATCTAAAAAGAGAACTCCCTAATTAGCTTTTCCTTGAAAATTTGGTTTTCAGGTGACTAAGTGATTAGTAGAAGCTCAACTTGTATATCACTCTATGTCATTAGTGAGAAAAAAAATATTAATTGAGCCCTGGCTGGTGTAGCTTAGTGGATTGAGAGTGGGCTGGGAATCAGAGGGTCCCGGTTTGATTCCCCGTCAGGGCACATGCCTAGGTTGCAGGCCAGGTCCCCAGTGAGGGCCATGTGAGAGGAAACCATACATTGCTGTTTCTCTCCCTCTCTGTTCCCCTCCCTTCCCCTCTCTCTAAAAAATAAATAAAATCTTTAAAAATATTAATTGAAAAAAAAAAAAAAAACCAACACTTTTCTCTGGATGGTACTTCTGGTCCATGAGAAAATATGTACCTCCTTGTACCCATCAGCCTGTAAATTGGAATCTAGAAACTGGTTCTTAGCCAATGACCTCCTCCATTTGTTCAAAGGGGAACCAAGTCCACTGCAGGGTCATCGTGGTGCGTAAGAGAAATGCTAGTGTGCAGTGACAGAACTACCCCAATAATCCTGAGTGAGTAGAACCACCCTCTTATGCTGTCTAGCACCCATACCCACCATAGCGCTGGCCCCCACACTGCACTGGTGCCTGTTACAGGGTGGGATTTTACTCCCCTACAATGGAAATCTTAAAAATGAAAAGCAAAAGCATCCTAATGTAACACTCTATGGTTGGTTTCCTTCAAACTACCTCTAAATTTATTTTGTAAGAATAAGGATGAGACCCTGTTTTATAATTATTGGTGCGTTAAGAGGACAAAAGTCTTTAAAGTCTCCTTAAAGTTGGTTATTCTATATCAGTAATTTCTGATCAAAGTATCCACAATGCTTTTTTCTATTATATAATAAGCAATATTCTCTATCAAACCTTATATTTCAAAGTGTCAACAGTTTCTGGGGTTTGGTTTTGTTTTCTTTTTCTTTCTTTTTTTTTTTTTTTTTTTTGGATAATTTGTAAAGTTCTTCCCTAATCAGCAGTTCTGTAGTTCTAATTAAAGATTCAAACTTCTTCAGTATGTGAGCTAAGCACTCTGGGAAACTGCATTGTTCTCTAAAATCACTGGCCTACATAAATTAAGAAACACCCTCTCACCAGACTAATTGTGTTGATGCTGTTTATAAAAAAAACTTAAATTCACACTTAAATTTACATTTTAAAAAGGATAAAGAAGCTAAAATCATTATTTTGGAAAAATAAAATAATGAAAAAATAAAATAATTTCATTTGGAAAAAGAATAATACTTTTAAAACCCAGTATGCCATAATTTAAGTTTTTTCCTATTTGCAATATATTTTAGTAAAGCACATAATTTTTTACTCATACAACCTCATTCTTTAAACTGGTAGGCTGTGGCAAGTCCTTTCTGTGCTCTTCTCTGAGGATAAACTAATCTATTACAGTCTAATAAGGTCTTTGTTCAGTTTATCAGCTATGCAGTACCATCATTTTTTACAGAGTGTATAACTATATGGAAAACTTCTCATCACAGAACCAAGAGAACAGAGGTACAAAGGAGCTGAGGCTTTTATTTGTAATAAATATGACAAAAATTGACTAAATCACAGCAACAGATAACATATATTTACTCTTCAAAAAAATTGTGTTGATTGTACTCAGAACCGATGGGCATGTGGACTAGAGAATGCGAGACAAACACCACTTCTAACAGTCACGGGGCCTTCTCTGCATATCCTACTGATGAAGCAGATATTTGATATATGATTTTATGGAGTGGCATTGTGGTCTTTCCATGTTCCGTGGCTGCAAATGAAGATCATCCAGTGGCTAATCATGATAGATAGATAATTCAAAATGTTATTTCTTAGGTTCCATATGCACCAAACATAGGCATTTAAATACAGTAAGATTCTGTCAACATTCACAAATGCTTCTAAAAATTTAGTATCATGAAGCTAAATGAGGAAATATGATTTAAGAAGCCATACAGAAGAAGATAAACATATTTTCAAAATTAGTTCATCAGAAACCACAGCAAATGTATTTAAAAGCTATAAAACGAACATACATCATGATATTAGTGATTGGAAGTTGGGTACTTCACAGACAAATTAGCTACACACCAACACAAGAGCTGAAAGATGGTGACAAAAACCATGGAAACAAAAGGAAATTAATAAGACATACTAAATGCTTTATTCTTCACTAAATATTAATGATATAAAATCTACTTTAGAATATTAGTTGTGGTATGACATTACAGATAAAGTTTTAAAATGTAATCATTGACATTGCTTATTAATGAGTTGTAGCGGAATCAATCATATCTAGATATTAACACAGTTAGTTTTGAGAATATCTAATTTTTTTTATAAATTATTTGCAGATCTTCATTTTCACTAATACAATACAATTCAGGCACTAATAAAATGTGCAACCATGTATTTCACAGTTGTAATACCTAGGTCTTCTAGCAACATGATAAACCTGGACAGTCACACCATGAATGTTCATTTGAAAGAGCCAACTGGCCATTGATTTTGCAAATACGCAGTAGGATTTATGAATGCAAGGGTTAGCAAATATGATCACATCACAAGATAAGAGTCAAATTTTGGCTTTTTTGAAAGTGTATAAATCAAATCCTATTTAAGCACAGGTCTATGGTATAATATATCACAGTTGATAAAGTGAGATTAAAAAAAGAAGAGAACTCAACTCATGTAAACCACAGTAGACAGTATAATAATGGCAGATCTCAATTGCAGTAACATTCCTGTACCTGCTTTTGCACGAATAGGGTAAGTTAGAAAATAAAATTTGATTATTTGCCACTGTGACAGTCAGTGAAGAACAATAAAATTTCTGAAACCCTTAAACACAAACATGATTGATTTTATATCCTTACAGATGTATTGCTGTGCATATGCTAAGGCACATTAAAGTGATTTCAGAATGATGTCTTACGAGAAGTATATATTGGAACTTTGGAAAAGGATATGCATGATTGGGTAAAAAAGAGAAACTTTAGAGACAGAAAGGATTCCATGTAACCTGTTGTGATAATTCTTTTTAGATATATGAATAAGTTTCCTCTTCTTTTCTACCCTCTACTTTGTCCACTCCAAGCCCTCCATGTCCTGATTTACATCTCCCTCTTCCAATGTGCCCCCCACTCACATGCTTACTTAAGTCATGAAAATGGTACATCCAAGATACAGTTAGAAATTTTTTCTGGAATCACAACTAAAAAGAAAGACAACCTTCCTGCTTTCATGGAGCTTACATTCTATTAGGAAAAGTTGACATTAAATTTATAACCACCCATATAACTATAAATTTATAAATACATATAGATATATATTACAATTATGATGATGGCTAGGAAGGAGAATACAGGCCTCCAATCAAATCACCAACAGGTAACTGGCAGTTATTAACTTGTGCTCTTGAGCTATTAACCATCCACGATGTCTGGATTTGCAATGTAAATTACTTTAACATTTTCTCATAAAAATGGTCACTCACTACTTTCATACAATGATTGAAGTAAAATATAATTTAAGAAAGTAATTGTTGGAATAAAGTGACCAGTTAAAGATACATGGGAAAAAATACTAAATTCCCAGGCAAATCGAAACACCTACATTCTAAATAAAATGGAAGACTAAAGTTAGCATCATCAATGATCCCAACAATACCATTGACAAATTTCATACCTGAAAAGAAAGCAACTAGAATTTCACAAAGGCCATTTGGATCCACGTAGTCACAAGAGGCAGAAGTAAGGTTTGCTCTAGAGACCATCTGTCTTCTGCTATCTCCAAGAAAGCTGTTAATTCATTGAAACAAAGTTTATTCCTAACTGTATCCAGTTAAAGGTGACATTTCTTTGTGTATAAAACATGAAAGCAAATCCAAATAATTGTCTCTACAGTTTGGAGCAGAAGATGGTCTATGGGAAGAGTGAGAAAGCTTTATTTTATTCATCATGGGTCCATGAGCACAGAGCAATGATTCTTAACATGTCCCCAGCTGACTGAGCCATTTTTGTGATGGACACATGAAAAGGGATTTTTCAGTTTCCAAACCCTGAAAAATGAATTGGGAAGCATGGAAGGATCCACACTGACTCCGGAAGGATCCATCACAGTTATACCAGTGCTTACCTCTACAGAGACGACTGGGGAGGAAGATGAAGAAGGTTATCAGAACGAATGTTCTGTTTAGATGAGTTACTTTGTTTCTCTTTTTTTTTTAAAAAAAAGAAATGCATTCATTTATCACTGGGCATATAGAAATTTGGAAAATATATTTAAAAATCAATACAGAAAAAATTAAAATAAATACAATAATGCTCCTGAATCCAATTTTGCTTCTGGATTAAAAAACATACATTAATCCAGAGATGATCATTCCAGAGACCCTGAATTCACAACTCCTAAAGAGAAATGCAGTGTCAGGAAAAATACTACAGGATTATACTGTGAGAAAGATTTAGGAGGCATAAATTTACAATGCACATCTGTTATTTTAGTCTATGGAGGTTGACATTTAGAATTCAATCTGACATAGAAAGCTACAATGTAAAGCTGCTAGACATTTTTTGACTTCTCCAACAGGTGACACAAGGCACAGATATCTACCAAAGAGTGACCCTGACTCGTGTTACCTTTATGTTTTAAATGCCCATCACTTTTTCCCACTCTCACAGCACTTCCAGTCTGTCATGTGACTGATTTGCCCATGTATTCATTTCCCTATTAAAATGGCACTTATTAATGTGAAATCATGTCACAGATGAGATTGTATTTTTGATCTAGAATGCAGATTTATTGAATTAATTTTCAGTTAAAGACTTACAAATCACGTTTTCATTTCTATACATCTAATTAAACAACATGTAATGGGGCCAGTCTGATCTGCAGAATACTCAAGTCCATCTTAAATCTTCTTTCTGGATGTAACATCAAAAAGCATCCTGGTCCCATTAACAGAAGAAGAATGTAAATAAAAAAGAAAAATCCCTACCCTCTGTAGTTTTGTGCTGATTGAGGAATAAAATTTGATGAAAATTTTAGCAAAACTATGTTTGACACACATACCTACAGAAACTATTTAAGACTGAATAATAAACCTGAATGAAGTTAAATGATACAATATTAATTACACCAAAACAAATATCAACTTAGCATAAACAGGAATTATTCTTTATGTAGAATTCAATGGTTATATAATTAGAAAATTATTTTTAAGTATTACCTTTCACAACCTGATGAATATATGTGTGCATATTTAGAAAGTTTGTGTATATACAAGCATCCCTACCAATGTACACAAGAAACATATACAGACACATAAAGATATACTTCACTGAGCCAGTAAAATAAAATAATATAGTTCCACTATGCCATCCTGAATTTTATACTAAGTAAAATGGTGAGAAATACTCACTTAGGAAAGAAAACTGGGTGGCAGTTTGTCCTCAAAAATAAAGTTAAAAATCATCACAAATGGTACACAAAATCTCTAAAAGAAGCAATACATACTGCCATTTGCATAGTTGCTGGAAGGCTTAAACTGACATCAAATTACATCATTGAAAATGGCTGACCAAATAACAAACTGCAATAGCGTATGTTCTTTTTTTTTATTAACTCAGAGTATCCAAGCAACATTTATTTCTAAAGCTTTACTTTACTTTTTAAAACATTGACACCATTTCCTACTTATTGCCCAGCTCATGTTCAGGTGCTTCTTTAAGCGGAAGCGTTTCCCAGCGAGATGGGCAAACGGGAAGCTGCAGGACTGTGGGCTTTGAGCCCAATCACCAGATTAAGTTCAGAGCGTAAGAAAGATTCAGAGAATTCAAGAGTAAGACACATTCCTGTGTTTAAAATAACTAAAATTGCAAACAAACAGACAAACAGACAAACAAAAACTAGAGACCAAGGGCACAGCCACTAATATATAGTTTAAAAAGTTTAATTTAAAGGCTATGACACATATTTACCAAGCTGCCTATCATCTACTTCCTTTTGTTGCAAAAACTAAACACAATGTGGATGGTTCTAAATGGTGAATTATACATGCTCTTAAATTTGACACCAATGTTGTCAAAGAGTGCACATGCCTGACTTACCAAGAGATGCAAGAATATACACCTGGTCGACAATGTTCTCCAAACAGAGTTAGTATACAGAAAACCAAGAGCAGGCTTGTCTTGCTCCTTGTTTCTTTCTTTCACAATCCTGCCTCTTCCAGGTTATCGTGGAGTTATTGTGCATATATGACATCTAGTAGACAATGAGGGATGAGCAGAACCACTTCAATGCTGCACATGCTTAGACTTGCATCCCAGTGCAGAATAGCTGGGGCAGGTGGACACCAGAATTGAATGTTTGAAAATGATATAGAAATGGTGACTACGCTCATCATTTATGACCAGTGAATGATACTGCCAAAACTGACACAGAAACCTGTAGCTGATTTTTAAAAACACTAATTATATAAGCAGCTGACATGGAAAAAAAAAAATCACTCTAAAGAGCAAGGGAAAAAAAAGAATGAAACATTTTGATGGATTTTTTTCTTACCTGAAATTCATGAAATAGTCGTTAACACTCATACCTACCTCCCAGTGCCCATTATTAATGCCAAAAGGTGTAAATACATTTGCATAACTTAGACACACTCTAATTCATACAGATGATATTAGGGAGAAATAAAATAGTGTAATACCTTTACTTTTACCTATTGATTTGATGAAATGGTTCCATGAAGAAAGGGTTTCCATACAAAGAGAATAAAGAGGAGAGAAATAACAATAAGAATTATGAATATATGTAAATGTACTACTCTTTGAAAATCAAACAGAAAGAATAAATAAAGATTTGAAAGCAAATGGAGATACAATCAGTACATGTTGAGAAATATGCCTTTTTAAAAGGCAACACATGCAAGGAAACTGGAAAGCTCATGCTCACTTTAAGGTATTACACACACACACACAAAGATACACAATGACTACAGGTAAAAGAAGTATTGATTCTGTGGAACACTATACTCAGCATTCTAGAAGCCAGAAGCCAAAGATGTCTGCATGTTCCCAAACTGCCATGCATGGATGAAAAATGGACTCTTTTTTGATACACTAGGTTAAACTGGCTATCCTCTTTCAGACATTAATTTTTGATGGTTCTTGGTTTTTCTTTACTATAACTACCCTTAATTGCATATTCTGATAAATGTATGAAAACTTTAAACCACAAGTCCTTATGTCTCATTTATTTTCACATATTGTAATGCAAAGACTGAACAAAAACAATAGCCAAAAGAGCAAACCAAAAATCAAACCAACAAATAAAGGGGAGAAAAACACATGAAAAAAAAAGTGAACAAAAGTCATGTATTTAATTTGCAGCCAGGTAATTTGCAAGCATTTCCCCATCCTTTGCAGTGATGGTTTGAAAGCAGCTACAAAACAAGAAAACACTGAAAGCAGAGTGGAAAAGGAACAGAGCCCATACCTTGGTCGCCCATCATCAGGTGCGCCAGACCTTGAAGGGAAACAAGAGCACAGTCAGCAATAAACAAGGGAGCATGGGAAGGCAGGATTGTCAAGGTGACAAAAATGTTCAGTGACAGACATCTTGTTTCCTACGAGACATGTCTGTTTCTCAGAGGCAAATCAAAAAGCATTCTTTCAACTCCTGGTTGGAATGCTTTGGGGCAAAGAGTTCGAGAACTACAGTTTAGACACTGGCATATGCTGCACTGTGTATTTCTACTAGTAGCAGTTGGAACAATAAGGAGCTTAAGAGCATGACTTAAAATCCAATCGATCCCTCAGTATTACATCTGCCCTTCATCAGTTTTGAACACCGCCCCCATAGGGCTTGCCATTGTTCGGTATGAAATTATATTTTTAAAAACCCAAAGGAATACCTGAAATATGGGCTGGGTCTGATCTTTTTCCCCTCATCAAAAAATGAGAAGTTTCATAATTAAATGAAAAAAAAAAGTCCTTAGTCACACTGAAATGATAATGCAGAAATGTCTCCTTGTCTGATGCATGTAGCAGTTGACTAAGCTTGTTCAAATACACAAAAGATCATTAGACATGCACTTGTAAAGTTAGAATTTACTCTAGGACAATGTTTTTAAGGAACAATGAATGAGATTTAAATAGGCTGAAGTAATTTTCCATGGAGAACAAAATTATTTATTATTTTCCTTAAATATAACTTAAACACTAAACTATAAGTTAATGTGAGTATATATTATACATACATAGATAGATAGATGAAACAATTCCATCAAGGGAGTTTTCTGAAATAATATTGAATTCCCTTATTTAAATTATTTATTATCTCTTGACAATTAACTTTAGATTAAAGATCACTCCTTTTCTAAAGAATACAACTAATCAGTTCTTTTAACCAGTTATTTTATACTTTTTACTGAAAGCCATAATTCCTAGTTTTTATTCTAAATTCAATAATAAAACTACTACTAAGTCCATGTATATTTCAAAAATATGGGAAAATGTTAGAGCAATATAGTATGCATACAAATTTAACAAAATTTATATTTCATTTCCCAGTGTTACTTTAAATATATTTTAGTCTTTATTTAAGATACAAAACATTATGTATTACTTGCATCAGTATTAACATAATCAGTGTTATTTTCTTAAAATTTACAGATAAACATTCCTTAGGGCAAATGTAATTATAAATCATCATATAATCATAATATAAAAATTATTAAACATAGTAGTTTAAGGTTTCTGTAATCCAGCCTCTCTTTGTATTTTCTAAGTGATTTAAAAATATAATCACACAGGCAGATTAAAATGTTTCTTATCTGTTGGTGATTCATGATATTTTTTATGTGCTTAGGAATAGTTTCTTATCTGTCCAAATGATACAATTTTTCATTTAATTTCACTCTTAAAACTACTACACATATTTCCTAATAGTTTATAATATTTTGTAGACTAAATCAGGGAACTATCTCTGTATCAGGTCTAACTTTTACAAAATATATTAGACATCTCTAATGGTTTTTAATACCACCTTGGGAAGGATGGAAATTAATACATTTCAAAAGCATTCACACTCCTCATGCTAGATTTTCCACTTCTAAGGAAACTCGACTATGTTGCCAAAGTCGTATTATAAATAGGGATGTTAAATTTATGACTGAATAAACTTTATTGCAATAGTTTATGGCCTAGCCTCTGAAAATCTTGTCAGAATTCTTCATGGGATGACTGTGTTTGAGGAGAGAGGCATTCATGCTTATTAAGCCATTTTTAAAGCTCATTGGAATGCAACAGAATTTGAAGAGAAAAGAACAAAAATGTGAATCTTTACAGTATGATTAAGGAAATGCAAAAGAGGTTGAAACTATACTTTAAAACACGTTCGATCTTGATTAACATGCACAATATAAATGAGACTGATTTTGAAAAATGTCAGACCTGCAGGGTAATATCATCTTGATCAAATGCATACTCACATGCTATTAAATTTATAGTATAGAAAAACAGAAGCCTTATGCAGAGCCCACACTTGAAAAAGTAATCACTGATTATTTATTTTGAAGTTTTAATCTATTTTACTTAAATAATAAAACAGATCTTTTCAGCAAGTAAACAACTATACTGTACATGAATGAATCACAAACAATATGCTAAAACTTGCTAGTGATCAACATATAACAACATGATTGTTCTTTATTTGAAACATCAAATCTTAGTAACTTCACTATTTATCTGTAACCTTTGATGAGGACTTTTTTCCTAAGACAGTTGTCATTCTGTAGAAATGTATATTATTTTTACAGAATGATTTCATTTCATAATATTGCAGCAAAATGAAATATGCTAAATGCTTGATTCTGATATACAGATATTAGTAAATTGTTTAAGCAAACCTGTTAATGATACAGTTTTATAATTTGAAAGAACATCATCTTCCCTTCCATAATGCTTTGCTCTACCTAGTTCTTTCTGTATTTTTATCATGAAGGGATTTGTTTGACACCACACCAAGACATTTAAGTTCTTTAAATATATGTTGAAATATGTTTAGTTTGTTGGATTCTATAGAAAAATGTATATCTTTCTCAAAATTCTTTGAGAGATAATTTTTGAAAAACTTGAATACTGTAGGTTTATTTAACAGACACAGAATATTACAAATATACTTACCATTAATCATGATGGAGTACTGTATGCTTTCATTCCACTGGCCAAAGACTTATTTTTTAATCTAAATGTATGTCTCTTATTTATAGTCAGTACTTTATTCTGTTTTTATAAATCAAAACATTTAAAACTAAAACAATGGGTTTGAGATAATATAATGCTAAAGAATTCCAAAAGAAAAGAAATCATTTTGATCAAGAAAAGAAATGGAGAAAGAATCATGCACTGTGTTCTGAAACTGCAAATACTCTCTTATTGAAAATAAAAACAGGATTATATTATTTTTCCATACAGAACACTGCAATAAGTATTCTAAGTTTCATACAGGATGCTGAAATCCATCAAGGATTGAAATGAAGACTGAAGGAATTTCATATACTTGGGGTTGCTGGGGTAGAGACTACATGTGTTCTATATGAAAAGTGATACATAATCCAGAAATCAACAAATGCTCAGAAAAAAGCTTGTTAACTTACCGTCTAAATGCGGGATGTACTCTATTAATGCTAAGAAATAAAAGGCAAATGAGAGTTGGAAACAAAAAAAGTAAACAGCACCCACCTTCCACATTGTTGTCTTCTGAAAGCACAGGACAAGGAGGGAGAGAAAAGGAAAAACATTCATTAAGCAGCATGCAGACTGGACCTTGCCTTTGCATGTCTTCCTCATGCAAGGCACCAAACACAGCATGCAGTGCTCCATCGCTACCATTCCAGGGGAAAAACAAATCATGGGAGTCAGGTTCTCTCCCATTGGCAGCATTTAAAAAAACGTGAGACTAAATTTCAGTGATACGGGTATGTCCTGAGCAAGGAGTTTTAAAGCCTTCCACTGCCTTATGTAAAGCAAACATTCTTACGTGTTGTTGGCACGGTTTTTCTAGGCAATAATTTCTAAAGCTTTTTTTATACCATTCTTAAAGATTCTATTTCTAAATTCTGACTTGGACTTGGATGAAAGAAAAATAGTCATGAAGTCTCACTTAAAGATATTCCAGTTCTACCAAATATGTAATCCATTTTCTATCATGGCCTTTAAGTATTTCTCATACTTCGATTTCTTCCCTTAAAGAACCACAACATAAATACACAACTAAAATCTACAATTTAACTGACTGACTTAAAGTACTGATATTTTATTGCAAATGATGATAGTTTATTGTAATTATTAAAATGCTAACTTTTAAAATGTTAAGTAGAAAAAGTAATCACTGCAAGAGAAGTCCATTTGGAAATGTGCAAAAGGCAAAGTTTATCAAGATTTATTCACTTTGTACTTCTGTTTAGGGTGTGAATATGAATGGAGTTAAGATAGTGACAAGATTTGGTAACCCTTCCCTTGTATTTCCATATGTCTATATAATACATACATATTTTATATATTTATTTAAATACATTTCCGTGTGCGCGTGCATGTGTATGTGTGTATATACACACACGCGCACACAAACATGCATATATCTAATCCGATTTGCATTTCATCAATGTAAGCAAATGGAATTTAGACTATTGATATGGATGAGACAATTCAACAACTATCTGAGACACAGGGCTTGGTATCCAGGTAGGAAATGTAAGGGAAAGCTGTTTTATGGGACTAGGGCAAGAGCAAGGTTTCAGTACTAATCAAAAATTTTCCAATAAAGTATATTCATATTGAAAGTCCCAGTCTCATTCATAAATTTCTTTTAATTTGCTATACTTTTTAAAGTGATCATTTATCAGAACTGTGTTATGGAACAAAACAATAGCAGTGTAAAAATGAGAGAAATACAACTATAAGTGCATCATTTCACAAGATTCAACAGATAACTTTTTTAATGGTTGAAGTTATTAATGAATTAAAAACCATCAATTTTATTTCAATTATTTAGCTGGAAACTGTAATATCAAGACAGGCACATTTACTCATGTGCTATTAATATATAATAGACAACAGCTAGTGGATAAATGTGGACAATAATTTCTATACAAATATTTGCATTGCCAAAGTTGATTCTAAAAGTAATTTTAAAAACAATAGAAATATTTGGTATGTGATAGTCATTTACTGTGTGAATTTAGTTTCCAACCCACCAAATAAGGGATTAGGCTGAATTTGTTACTTTTCATTGGCAAGTCAAACGTGACATAGACACAAATATTAAAGTTTTGTTTTATTGCTTTAGATGGCAAATCATACAAAGATCCAGATTCTTTCAATATCTAAGACATACTTTGGTTTTATATCATTTGTCCTTGGAAATTCTATTCCACATTTAAGAAGAATATTTTAATAATATTATTTAATACATTGAGAGATGACAGAATCGGGGAGTTTAAAAGAGAGACAAGTGCCAGGAAGGTCTATGAATTCCTACAGCATTGTTTCATTTCTGCAAGCAAAAATCTAGCAGATATGGTTGTGAGTGGTACAATCCCAGACAGAGGTTTTGGTAAAAGTGCTGCATGAAAGTCTAATAGAAAAGGAAAAATGAGAAACAAACCAACAAAATAAAACAGTACCATGCTTCACATCATTTTTAAAAATGTGTTAAGTAGGATATTAGAAAAAGAAGTTGCGCTAATAAAATCAAGGTCACTGATTTGCTCTCTGGAAGTAAATTCCCATTTCACTGTTAACTAAGGCGAAGGGCCGAAGCATGTGCCGGACTCCACCAGGCCCTGCCGCCTTTTTCTGAGATCCTATTCATAAGGAAAACCAGGTCCACTAATGGGACCCTTTCTATGCAAATCCAAATCTAGTTCAATGTGCTGACAAATCCTGACTTGAGAAGTTCAGGGAAAAAATGGTCCAAAGAGACTTATATTTGTAAAAAATCAAAGCACTAAGGTAAAAGGAAGGGTGATATATTAATTCTTATAAAAATAAATACAGACAAAAACTGGCTTGGAACAGCCTTGCCCTGAGTTTCCGTGTATTTGCAGATTCAATCCCAGGAAAAAAACTGCTCTTCACTTTTTTTTTTTTTTTATTCTATTCCTTTGGTATCCATTTCTAGGTTTTAGTAAATTTTAAATCTCTAAACTTAAAGTTGATCCCATATCATCTCAGAATTTGGATGCAGTTATATAGGTGGTGGTAGCTCTAGTGTTTATAATCACTGTCCAGGTAGTTTTCCTTTTACCTCGCCTTTCTATTTGGTGTTGGGACTAAACAAAGAATATCCTGTTTAAAACAATAGTTTTTCTGATCAGTTCAACTTTTGCTCTCTCTGTGGATCCTTATGCAATCAAAACTATTTCGGATTTTAGCAGCAACAGAGAGAGGCGCTGAAATCGGCATCCCCCAACGTATAAAGCAGTATATTTGGCTTTAATGTAGAAAGCAGCCCATCCAACCTTACCTGTAGACACTGGCAACTTAGGGAAAAGCTCTTGTTTGCAGGAAACCCTGTTTCTTAATTCTGCTCCTCTAATACTGCTCAAAGTGAGTCCCTTAAAAATCAGCTTTACTATAGTGATCATGCCACTTAAAAAGATCATACTCATTTTTTCTTTGGATTGTGAAAATAATGAATACAAACCCAAGAAAAGATACCTTAAATTTTATTTTTCTTTCAGATGAGAGGTGCACCCTTCACAAAACGGGAAATAGCACCAGAATATCAACCATGCTGTGAATGATGGTGGGGTGCCGATGTGAAGAGAAGCTGCTGGCTGTCAAACTGTGTGCTTTTAAATCACTTCAAAAGAGCATCTCCACATACTTTTTTCCTTTGCCCTCAGCCTATAAGATTGCAAGGACAGTTCTTTAACGTATCATGTCAGCATACTTTCCATATAATTTTAATTACATATACAGAAAAGATAAATGAGTAAGAAAACAAATGTGTTTGTTTCAATGTAAAGAAAATCAGAAATTTACTTGTGACCAGTAGAAAAAATAAAATTTGAAATAAAATGTCACAAATAACTCCTTTTTGTATAATCAGTGTTTAAGGTTAGCAATATGAAAAGAGTCATCTAAATGTACAGGCAGTAGT
>PVJI01003575.1:100000-121817 GCA_004026765.1 Micronycteris hirsuta
AAATATGACTAAGTAAATCATATTGTACAAAGAAGTCCTAAATTTAGAACTTAACAAATTAGATTTGCATTACTGAATAGAACTGGTTCATAAAATGTAAAACTGACCTGCTAACTAGTAACTATACATATATTCTCATATATAAGAAATTTCAAAATTTTATTTCAAAATAAAAACCAATTCATGTTATCTTTAATTTACTAGAACCTTTGCACATGTAACTAATAACCTAGAAAAATGCATTAAATATTAAAAGGATCTTTCAGTTCTTCAGAGCTCTTGATTTTTCATTTTCTTTAGTGTTTAAAACTCAAGATACATACTTTTATAATTTACAATTAATTTTAAAGGTTTACAGAAATCGCTAAGAGCCATTTAAAAAGGAGTGGAGAGTTTTTGTCTGTTTGGAGTTTTTTTTAAGTTTTTTTTTTCCCTAAATAAATTAGATACATTAAAATTGTACAGGAGTCTGTCAGAGATGATTACAATATTACCATAATGAACCAATTAGAAATGCTTTTAGTGTAGGGCATTTCAATAGGAGAAAGATGGTCATAAAGAATTTTTTATTTCTGTCCTGGCTGGCATAGCTCAGTGGATTGAGCGCCGGCTGTGAACCAAAGGGTTGCAGGTCCGATTCCCAGTTGGGGCACATGCCTGGGTTGCGGGCCAGGTCCCCAGTAGGGGGCTACATGAGAGGCAACCACACATTGATGTTTCTCTCCCTCTCTTTCTCCTTCCCTTCCCCCTCTAAAATTAAATAAATAAAATCTTTAAAAAAATAATTTTTTATTTCTCCAAAGACTGAAACCATTTAGTCCAATATCATTTGACACTGAAATATATGAAATGACTGCTTTTAGATAAAAATTGGTTAGTTATGAATATGTTACATTTAATATGGCAGTTGGTGTTTTCCTAGAAACTGCTATTCTTTGCTGCCTAAGTATCATGCAGTAACACCAAGTTATACAAAACATTACTTCATTCTTAAGAATCAATCATTGGAAAGTAAAAAATGATCAGAGTGAATTACATTTTCATTTTTTTTATAAAATGTTACAAAAATCCCAAGTAACTTGTTTCAAATGTTCAAGAGAAATACGTACAAAAATATACTAAGACTTGGGTAGTCTTATACCTTTGAATTTACTTTCATGAATATTGTATAATCTTTACATTATCTCAACAGTTAACTTACTGCGATTGGGTGATTTGCCCAAGATACCCAAATAGAAAAACAAAGATTCAAGAGTGTACAGAAAGTATTTTTAAGGCTTTTTGTCCAAGTCTGTGTAGATTTCAAAGATTGTTTTTAAAAAGATAATGAAAATGAAGAATTTGGACAATATTGATTAATACTGGACTGTCTACTAAGGCTCTGTTATATTCCTGGGACTACTGCCCAAGTGTGTCTTCTATCATCACTTTTTAAATGATAACCCTATAAAGGAGTAAGAAGACTATATATATGATTTCTTGATCCTGTTGAAAGAAGGCAGAAATATTCTAGGGGAAACATTTCATTCTTAATTACATTTATGTGTTGGTTTTATAAAGTCAAAGTGTTTAGTTTCTTTAACTGAGGAAAAAATACCCCAATACTCTTATTTCCTGTAGTATTAGAATAAACTGTTTCCAAGAAAAGAGGGGTTTAGAAAATCTTTGCCCTACTTTAAGAGTAAAAAGCAGGTTCAGGTTAGTAAATGTTTTCATCTATGGTCATTCTAACCCCCTAGAAATTAAAAGGGAGAATTATTTCATAAATTTATTGCTGTTTTTTAAATTTAAAGGAAAGTGTCCATTTCATTCATAGGACATTAAATTTTGTTTCCCTTTTAAAGTATCTGAAACAAAAAGACAATTTCATTACAAGTTAAATATACGAAAGTTTAGGCAATATAATATAAATTTGTCACATAAAGTATATTTTCCCTTTCATTTTAGTTGTAAAATGAAAACCTGATGAAAATATTACTTTTATTTCTTTTGCATGCAAAGTGCATAGTGAATCTCCCAGGAACTGAGCAGCAAGTTCCAATCTTTTAAAATTTGAATCAATAAACAAGTAGGAAGAAAAACTAAATATACTTTCAACTGCCATTTTCCTTTTAAAATAAAAAAAGATTTATGTAACAGGCTAAGAACAAAATAGTTTGTTCACAGGTACAACCAATTCTACGTCTTTGAAGATTTCATATGTGTAAGGGTTTGGACTAATGTCTAGTAATTAACTAGGCCCATTTAAGTGCAAGACCGTGTTGGAGGAGGGGTCATGAGCTCGAATGATCTCTCTTTTATCTGTTGATTTACTGATCCATAAAACCAAGTCACCACAAATACAAGCTTTTAGGTAACCTTATAATTCCCAATCTTATCTTTTTCCTGAAATGGTCATTCACTGCTTACAAGAGCATGCTGAAATACAAAGAAAAAATTATTTTTGGGCCCCTGTGAAGCATATTGAAATGTTGACTCCATCATTCAAAGAAGTTCATTTTATTAAAAAAAATGAATAACATAAATATGATAAACTAATTATTTCTTGACATTTGTATAAACTGGTTTCTGATTACAGAGAGCATGCTTTCTTTTACCCGAGACAACTTCCAAGCTAGAGAGTTCAGATTCAAAACAATCTCATCATGTTCTAATGCATTATACACCGCTTTAGAATCTGTGGTGACACCATGGCGTTGTGCACACTTGCATTCGAAACGCCACCCTGAACACCAGTGCAAGTGTGTGTGTCACTCTTTCACACATGTGCACACATGACCGTTCAGTGCTTTCATGAACAAATTCAAGCTTACGTATTTTTCTCAATAAAAATTATGTTCTTCTACAAAGTTTACATGGGCAAAATAAGGAAACTACTTACAACAGATTCTTTGACAATATAATCGATAGCAACATAACGATAGCTGATCTTTGAACCACACAGATTTGAACTGTGATTTTTTTCAGTAAATATGTAAATGCACTTTCCATTATTATTTTCTTAGTAGTATTTTTCTCTAGCTAACTTTATTGCAGGAATATAGTACATAATACTTGTAACACACCAAATTTTTGTTAATTGACTGTTTATGTTACTAGTGAGCTTTCTGGGAACTGTAGGCTATTCGTGTTTAAGTTTGGGAGCAGTCGAAAGTTATCCCTAGATTTTGACTATGTGGTGGTGCTACTAACACTTGTACAAGGGTCGACTGTAATACCTAATTCCACTGAAAAAATATTTATCGACTAGTAATGAGTATTATGTGAATTATAAACTCCTCTTTATCTTTCCCTTTCTTATTTCATTTTATGTCTGTCTTTGTTAAAAGAGAAAAGAAGCGTTTTCTAACTATCCAATATATTAGCCACAGATACATATAAAATAACATTTCAATTAAAATTAATTATAATAGAATAAATTAAAAATTCATTCCCTCAGTTGCATTAGCCAAATTCTACATTCTCAACAGCCACATATCCCCACTGGCTACCAGACTGGACATCACAGAATATAACCATTTCCATAATTGCAGAACGTCCTATTGGGAAGTACTATTTTAAACAAGTAACCACTTTTCTGGCAGTATCTTTTAATATAAAGCTGTTCATATAAAGTATATGTTCCTTGTTACTTTTATTCATAAAAGGAAATAATTAAACTTTATCATGATACTTTCAAAAGAAAACCTAAGTGTAGATTAGACATGATTATGGCATTTGTGTGTTGTGGAGGACTATGTGATATCTCCATTTTAACTTTAAAATAAAAACAAAAATTGGGAAACACTCCTCATAAAAATTTTGCTGTATTTGAATAATGTAGACTCTGATTATTACTCTTTTCATCATACATCCTTTCTCTTAAACCTCACAGATAATGATGAGAAAATGTTAAATGCATTTTGATTCTTAACTAAATTAAATAAGCAATTAATACAACTCCTTAGTCCTGATTTCCCCCCACTTTCCTCACTATTCTCCATTAGGTTGTTTAATATTATTTGTCATAGACTTTATCTAGAAGTCTATGACATTTTTTTGTATAACAGTTTAATAACAACAGCAGTTTGTAAATTAGTAAATAGAGACCTTCATCCTACAATCTCATGCAATGAATTCCCATTAATTATAATAAGTCAAAGATTTCCTTTCCTATAAAATAGTTCTCTTGTTGAGTAATACACTACAGGGAAATCAACCAAATGGGCAAAAAAGGATCGACATTTCTACAACACTGAAACACAGCAGCATCAAAGAAGCATAAAAGGACAAAAGGGGCAGCTCAACCTGTAGTTAATTCTACAAAAGTCCAAGACCCTGTTAAAGGCCATTGTTGTGTGATAACAGATGCACCACTGGATAGGCAAATAAAAACAATGAGTAGGAAAAATAACTCTGAATATGGAAGCATTAATTGTGAAATAGTAAAAGAAAAAGTGGTAAAAACCTCAAGGAGATGAAATGATGGACTAAAAGTTTCACATAAAGAATGTATTAAAGTGTCCGATAAAAATTTAGAGTAGACTTGCTAAGGTTATTTTCAGTATTTAAAGGATGTAGGATGGCTCTTAAAATTAAACATTATACTTTTACTGCAGAAAAGTGCCATTTTCATGTTTGGTTAGTGACATCCAATCTCTACTTTTAAACAGTAACAAAAATGAGGCAATATAAGAATGGAAACAAAAATATATTTATATTTATAGCCTCAATACCTTGATGAATAACATTTAATCTAGATACCCCAAGGAGCTGTTTTATGGTAATAAAATTAAGTAGTGGGATGACAGATGATTTCCGAAGGGTGCTGAGGTCATTGGACATCTTAGCTCAGCCCCAGCATTAGAACTGTTTAAGATTATATGATATAACCAGATACTTTACTTATTTCCAAAGAAGAAGAAGTTATATATTGCAAATCCAGAATCCGCATCCAGATTCAGTATCTGTTATGGACTCAATGTTTCGGTCTCCCCACTCCAAATTCATATGTTGAAAGACTGCTTTTCAATATGATGGTTTTAGGAGGTGGAGCCTTAGAAAGGTAATTAGGATTACAAGAGGCAATAAAGACTGGAGCCCTCTTATTAGTGCTCTTATGAGTCAGGAGAGAGCTCGCTTCCCCTCTCTGTTTCCACCACATGGAGAACCAAGAAGAAGGCATCAGTTTTCAACTGGCAAAGGGCTCTCAAAAGACCTGGACTATGATCTCCACCCTCTGTCCCCTAAGACTGTGAGAAGTAAATTTCTACTTTTCATAAGCCACCCATTTCACCGCACTTTGTTATAGCAGTCTGAATAAGAAAATCTATGTTAGGTGTATTACTAGGTAAAACTTACCTGTACATAAAAATAATATGCCACAAACACTTAATAGATTTCTGATATTACAATGACAAGAAAGAATCTATTTGTGCAATATATAACACTATGTGGAATGGCTAATACCTTCTAACAAATGTAGCTCATGGCAGTCCCTGGTAGCCTAGAAAGTGTGTACCTTAGAGTCTGAAGTAAAGTATGCTCAAAATGTGCTAAGTGGGAAGTAATACTCAACCCACAGGGAAAATACCATGGGAAAAGAGTAGAAAAGTCACTATTTTCTTAAATAGTGATAGGTGGCTTCAACTTTTACTTTTTAAAATATTTTATTTATTTATTTTTAGAGAGAGGAACATCAATGTGTGGTTGCCTCTTACACACCCTCTACTGGGCACATGGCCCGCAACCCAGGCCTGTGCTTGACTGGGAATTGAACCGGCAACCCTTTGGTTCGCAGGCCAGCACTCACTCCACTGAGCCACACCAGCCAGAGCTACTTTTTAATTAATATGTTTCTCTTAGAGTAGTATGAAAACTGTTCCGGAAGGAGTTTGGTTGAGACAACAAACTTGATAATTTTCAATGGAACTCTTAATACAAAATAATTAAATCAAGCACTTTAAAGTTTGCAATGCATGAAAATATTCAAAAAGAGGACAATGATTTGCATGAATTGTCAGGGTCAATAAACACAGTGAGTCTCTCAGAAACTAGGAATCCTTGGAGAACTCAGCATTTCCTGACAATATGCAATACTTTAATATTTCATTTCACTGCCCTGAACAAGGACTTGGAAAGGACAATGAACCTGGAATTAGGATCCTTCTAAGCTCCACCATCACAAATCTGGTTAGGAATTAGGTATGTTGCTTTAAACATTGTTTTCATTTTCTCATTTGCTAAATGTTTAACTTATTTCACAGAGAAGCTATGGCTCAGAGCAGTTAAAGACTCTAAAACCACTTATTAAATAATGACAGATTGTAAAGCATTTCATTTATAGATCATACCTATTTAATGATGTTAGCTGTGGCATTACTATAATTAATGCTTCCTCATACAAACTGTAAGTTGCTTAAAGGCCTTTTTTAGTCTTTCTTTGTTCAGCTTCTAGCACAGTGTGTACACAGAGAAGCTGCTTAATACATGCGTTTTAACAAAAATTTCATTTCCTATCTTATATTACTATATAGCTTCTATGAAACTAGAAATGTGGGATGAGTATAACTAAATTTGTTTTCATAGGTAGAATTTATTTTCCACAATACGCTGACTTTAGTTATTATATTCTCACATTAGAAATAACAAACTTTAGCAACTGAAAATATTTTTATTTGGGAAGTTAATTGAAGAATTTTTGTTTTACTTTCTATTGAAATATCATTCTGAGGCAGTTCAAGATTCATTAATTGAGCATTTTCAAACTGTTTTTTACATGAATTGTTGTTTGTCAAGTAGAGCTTACAATGATGATGATGATGATGAAGACAGTGATACAGCAGAATACAGCTATCACTTATATTCACAAAATTTTGTGTGATCTTATTTAATTATCAAAATAATGGCATCAATATTATTTAACAGGAAAGTAACTATTAAAATCCAGTGAGGTGCAAATAATATGTTTTCTTCACCAGTTTATATGCAGTTCTTTGCACAGTGCCTGGTACCTATTAATCATTCAATAAAATGAAAAAAAAGATTAAAAAATGAATAACTAAATGGTGGAAATCAGGGTTCTGACCCCAAATTCTATGTTATTTCCTTTATATTATGGAGATTTTGCAAATTTCAAGTTGATCACATATATCTTAAGGGCTTATCAGCATAATTGTAGGAAGCAAATTATTTTAGGTTAAAATAAAACCTGGAATTCAGGTAACCCAAACTAAAATAATGGCTCTTATTATGGAGTATTTTATTAAAAACTCACCTCCATGAAATACTAGCATCATTTACTGAATGTAATCTAATATTCCATCGTATATAAGATTTCAACGGAAACAAGTATTTTAGATTATTTTAATGAAATTATAAGAACTAAACTTATTTTTCATTATTTTAATACATTTTATGATTTATTATTTATAATGAGATGGTCGAGCTCACATACTTCTATTGGATTGGATGTGAATTTTTAACACAATTATATTAGTAACATTTTAAGATGATCCCAAATAAATTTTAGCTTTTCTGCCAATTCTGTCTTGATAAACTAAAAATCAGAAAAGTATTTAAAATGGCATTTGCTGCATTTTGGTCCAAACAATTAATCTCAGGTTTCACCCACACTGGTCATTATGGTACCTGATATGTGGTTACTAAATTAAAATATTCTAATCAGTTAAAACAATTCAAAGAAACTACATCAATTACATATATGAGAAATATATAATTAAATTTTTCTTTAGCCATTTGTAAACACTACCCTTAGAAATGCTAATCTGGTAAATGCGATAAACATCTCTGGTTCCAATGGGATGGATGTTGATTGAGAATATTTTTCATACTGTAGTTTACTCAGCAGAAGTAACTGAATCATTCATTGTATAGAATCATTGAGTAGTCAATTAAATTTTTAAGTGACTTTCCTATGAAGACATCACAACACACAACCTAGCTTAAAATAGAACACCCTACAAAATATAATTACTTCCTCTTTGTTCTTTAATCCTATTTATGTCCCCTGAAATACTGACTGGATTTATCTTTTTACAAACAATAAACTTAAAATGCAATGATATTTAGAAAGTTAGAGTTCTAAAATGTTAAAACTGAAATGATTTTTTAATGTTAACAGATTTTAAAAATCAATCAAAGGCCTATGTCCTTTCTTTCTTTAACAGAAGATGAAGTTTGTTTTATTTTCATTAAACTTTTCAGTATACATATGTATATCCATGTTATATATGTATATGCATAATCACATATTATATGTAGATATTTTCACTGTCACATAGAGGATCACTCAACAAACTATCTACACACAACAGGTCCACTTTCATAACGCATGACAAAGCCCTGGCTAGTTGACCTCTGGGTCTTAACTCTGAACACACTCCAAAACAAATGATTTCAGTAACAACATAGCTGCCTGAAAAGCAGACTTCAGCCGAAGAACCAGTTTAAAGCTGCATACTCCTTAACTAAGGGTGATAATACAAACTTGGCTAAAAAATCTTTTCATTTGAATTTCAAATAAGAAACTAAAATTCTAATTTTCTTCCCAACAAATTCCTGTATTAAAAGGTTGTTTAAAAAGATCAGAAGTAATCAATTAACTAATGTCCCCTCCCTAAAGGGTATCTGATACCACGTATTTCAAACTTTGCAAGTAGAACATTTAAAATTTATTGGTATCAGATAGAAATGGAATTCACATATAATCTTATTTTCATTTTACAGATGAAAAAAAAGGAGGGCCCAGATGGCTAAGTGACTAATACAGAAGCATCGTTAAGAACATTTCTATGTTTCTTTCTAGACCGTTGTTGTCCCGCAGAACCTAAATGAAAAATGGAAATGTTCCATAAAAACTAGACCTGGGCCCTGGCTGGTGTGGCTCAGTGGATTGAGTGCCAGCCTGTGAACCAAAGGGTCACTGGTTCAATTCCCAGTCAGAGCACATGCCTGGGTTGTGAGTCAGATCCACAGTAGGGGGCATGTAAGAGGCCGCCACAGTAATTTCTCTCCCTCTCATTCTCCCTTCTTTCTCTTCTCTCTAAAAATAAATAAATAAAATCTTTAAAAAAAAAACAAACAACTCAATCTGGATTATGACTTTAAGCAAGACTAGCTTCCTCCATGTAACTTTTCCCATCAAGAATAATGTCTTAGGAAATATCCCACAGGCCTTGTAAGATATGAATAAGGAGAAATCATCTCAGTAAAAATAGGAATTTTTACTGAGATGACTTTACTGTGAGGACTTCTGTGAAGCTCTGGGAAAATAAAAAAAGACTCATGAGCTAGGCCAGATCGGTTTTCCACACAAAGGTAAAGAAAAACACAATGTGAAATAACTCTCAGAAAATAATGTATGCTGCAGAGACACTAAAACATGTTAGAAAATAGTACATAAAATAAAATAATTTCTTGTAGGTATATCTTCTTTTTCTCCCAAGGAACTCCTTTAGGACATTTGAAGACATTAGCATTTGATATCTAACAAATGATTAAAGGGAAAGGGGAGGAGAAATTAAGAACCACCTTGATAAAACTGGCTTCAGCACCTGAAATATGCAGAGCTTTGTCTGTTTGTTTGTTCTTGTTTGTTTAGATAGAATTTTTTAAAAATGTGTACATCTTATTTCAGAATTGATTTTTTTCACCTGGCTAAAACATTAAGCGTAATAATCTAGTACCAGAATGTGTGTTTAACTTGCCAATTACTACATTCAACTGTAAGAGCATCTGGAAAAAACTTGGCAAGAGTGGATCCATTTTAAGCACTGGTTACACAAATGGAGAATGGACCTTGGCCTTGTGACTGAAGCAACAAGTCATGATGGAAGGAACCCGTCGCTAGGCCCAGAGATTAGGACCCCCAATGGGCTCCATCATAAACCACTCTCTAATATGACATTGGATAGGTCACTTCATATCTCAAGCCTCAATTTCTTCATATTTAAACTGGAAATAACGAGTCTACCTCATAGGATTATTATAAGAAAAAATTAGTGAGTCACATAAAATGTATAGCATGTAGCTTGTTATAATAGACACCAATTACTTCCCTACTCCTTTTAATCAATCCATATAAGCACATAGGAAAACAATTTAAATTAAACCTAACTTTAATCTTAACATACTTAACAACACTTTTTTATCCTATACTTCTATTTTGCAATAGGAAACTATATACAGAGTAACAGCAAGAATCTGAATGTGAACTGATTTCCAAAATGGTGCAGTATAATTAGGAAATTCATGAGTCAAATTCCTGTTTATGCCTGCAATGTAGAAGCTAATCGTTTGTTTGTTTTCTATAAGAAGGACTTGATTAAAGCCTCTAGCAGCAGTAATTAAATAACCCTGTGCTTGAAGGACGCGGGCTCAGCTAGCACTGCTGTGTGCTAAAACCCGTAATTAATGCATAGGGATGTGTGTGAATTAACAAATGAGTGTCATTTACACTAACAGTAAAAATGTAGGTTTCTTCTTTGGCAAACTACTGCCATGTTTCCTGTTAAACATGATGTATTATAAACACAGCGGACCGTAAACAACATGCTGACATCTCCATGTAGCCTCTAGTTCTGGCCATGACCTAGATGAGGAGTTGTCAAACTTTTCTATAAAGGGTCAGATAATGAAAATTTTAGAATTTGTAGGTCATATAGTCTCTGTTGCAACCGCTCAACTGCCATTGTAGTGTTAAAGCAGTCACAAACAATACATACACAAATGTGCATAACTGTGTTCCAATAAAACTTTATTTAGCCCAACAGTCCGTATGATAATAGGTCAGTTTGCTTTACTGTGACCCACAGTTTGCTGACCCCTGACCTAGATCCTAATTCTCAGGTTGCAAAATGTACAGAATTATCTCAAAATATCATTATTCATACAACAGGCAAGGGCAACGGAATATACACCTGATGTGAAAACTTGACTAGTCTCTAAACCTTTCTAAATTATTCTGCCTCCTCAAACATACATTAGAAAAACTAAGAAAAACTGAATTTACCACAAGTATGTTGTAAAAATCAGGTTACTCAGTAGTCGAACACACTTTGAAAAAAATGCTATACACTTACTTGTGAAGTAGTGTTGTTATTGTCACTATCATTATTAATTGCTGCTCTTTTCCAGCTCTATGTTCTAAGACCCCTAGAAGTCACAGCGATTCTGGAATAACCTCAGAGGATGCAAACTGCATAAAAGTCACTCAAAGCTGATGCAGTCCTTCTAAAATGTGAGAAAGAGCAGATTGGATTCGGAGCCACTGAAACCACCATTTTAAGGCAGCATTTCCCAAGTCAGCCCCAAGATCCATTTGTCATGAGGGATGTTTTTCAAAATGTCCTGAATCAATACATTTGAAACATTCATGTGATATTATAAACTTGACTATATTATTACACTATAAGCATTAGTGATAAAGAGATATTTGTCAATTGACAAATAGGCTTGGGACACTTATACCCATCTTTCAGAGATTCACAGTGGGTAATTAGAAACCCAACATGCTGAAATGTCCTGAAATAAATAAACTGCCTAACTTTGCTCAACCCAGTAGTTTCCCAATTTATTTCTATACAAACTATTTATTTTGTGGGTGAAGCCCATTAACACAACTCCTCAGAAAAACACACTGAAAAAGCTATGGAGGGGAGCATAGTTTGCTACCCCAATATGGCTTTTTGGGGATACTGATTATTTTAAGCTGGTTATTTTTAAGAAACAAAAGTCTTAGGAAGAACCTTTCACCTTCCTCTCAACTCCCTAGAAGAATTTAGATAGAGTGACTTCTCCAGGAAGGAAGCTATCACCGTAGAAATCTACAATTTCCTACGCACTAGATGTGACAGGCAGGAACAGAGCAAGGCCCCTTTGATCGAAGTCCTCTCTGTGTCACGTTGTTGAAGATGGCCCAGCAAACATCTCTTTACCAGACATGTGTTTCTCTATCTCCCTGTGAATGGCCTTCCTCCTCTCTGGAGTTCAAACCATGCCCGCCTTTTCTCCTCAGCTCAAAAGCCCCTGTAAATCTCAACTGCCTGATTTACCCTCGGATCCCATATTCCGGTGGAGCCCCCATGTGTACACACATAATACATTTGGCATTTTCTCTTGTTAGTCTGTCTCCTGTCAGTTTAATTCTCAGGCCAAGCAGAGAAGTTAAGAGGAGCTTTCCCCTCCCACACGCTGTCAACTAAGTTTTCTTGAACTACAACCCTCTCTCGCCCTGGGTGGGGCGAGGCTGCCCCCCCCACCCCCCGTGTGACAGCAGGACATTCAGCTAGTCACTCACATTCCATAGTGTGTCATTATCTTGGGATTTTTACTTACAAACCGTCATGTGGAAACCAACCTAATTTGTAAGGTTATTTAAACAGTATAAAAATTACGCTGACCTCAATAAACTTTTAAAAGGGAGATGAAAAATAAATTTCAAATATCAAATATCTCTGACTTGATTTTGGAAAAATAACAAGTATATTCACCAGAGATGACATTAAGTGATAGAGACTTGAAGGACTTTGTGCTGAAGGCACTGGAATCCATTAAAATCCAAATTATTCTTGCTTCTGCTGAATATTGCTTAAACTGTCCAGCAGGAAAGAAAGTTGAAAAAGAATTGCATAGTTCATCAGTTTCCTATAAATGGCTTCCTACTCATGGGATTTTTTCTGGAGGGTTTTAAACATACTATTTCATTTTTAAAAGGCGATCCTGCCTTCTGGAGAGCCCCGCTAGGCAGTGATTATCTGGCTGACGGCGGGCCCTTAATTTTCCAATGCTTTTTGTCCCTTTGCAACCAAAAATTTCTTCCACAACAAAAACACACAATTTTGTCTAAAATCAATTTGAATACTAGAAGTTGGAGCTGACTTTTGGAATCAAACATATAAATGAACCAAAACCAAGTTAGAGCTGAGAAAATAAACAAGATATCCCATTTCTAGCATCTGGCACAGACCCTGACAAGCAGGAGGCATCCCATCCCATAAATATTTGGTGAAGGAGTAAATGAAGAGATGAATTAGAGATACTTGTCAACAAGTATAGCATATATGTAGAACTACAACTATTTATAAGTACCTTTTTAAATAATTTAGCAACATTTTCTAAAACCAAAAATCCTAAAATGCAAAAGAACTGAACAAGCAAAGTGATAATCTGTTATTACAACTACTTATTTCCATGTCATAACCACTGTTTGCCCATATACAGTAATGGAGACCTAAGGTATTTTATGCTAGGCAAGATAATAAACCCATCCATAATACACAGATGCTAAGCAGAATACCCTTTTTATTATTGTGCTTAAATTATATTGCAGAGTCTATCTGAGTACTTGGAAGGATTAAAAGCTATCAATACAAAATCAACATCATAAAATTTCCTTACAAAGCAACAGAACAATCTTCCATCAGATGTTTAGAAAAAAGTATACATCCGGTAGAGCCACTGTCATAAAAGCTATGAAGGCCTCTCTCCCCTCCCCACATTTCTGGTGGAATCTATATTTATAATGTCTACAGTGTCCTTCCTAAATTATTTTTCATGTTAGTGAAAGTAAAAAAAATGTTTTTTCATCACTCTGTGTCAATTTGATAGGTTTGTGCAATCTGCAAAATATCGGTTTCATTTATTCTGAGAGAAAACATGGTTCCTACTATATTACTTTCCCATTTATGAAACTTTCACTTATCTCAAAATAAGCTAAATATCCTTTCTATGTAATGCTGGCAAATTATTGATTTTATTTTAAAATATATTAATATTTCAACACACACTTCCTGGAACATGCTTATAATGCCTATGATACAGATACCATATCTTCCTTCAATGAAAAAATAAAAGCCTTTCATTTCTAAGTGTACTTTAAAAGATTTCCTGAGGTGAGTTTTGTTTTCTTTCATTTTCTTTAATACATATACCTCATAACATTTTAGTATTGATATTTTTTAAACCACCATATGATTTTTATCTATTATTGAAGAATTAATAAACATTTCCATGGTAATTTAAAGACATCCAGAATTTCACAACACTAAATCAAATATTATTTATAAATATTTATATGCACTAATTATTGCTAATACCTAGGTACCTCTTATAAGTGGAATGGCCAGATGACAAACCACAAAAAACACACTTCAACAAAATTGTACAAAAAACACAATTACAGCCAAAAGTAAGTTTTTTTTAAATATGTGTTCAATTACAGAGATAAAATCCAATAGATGACTAATGATTTTGTACAACTGTATTAACTGCAATGTCAGGAAATAAAATAATGATAGTAACAATCACAGATATTGATGGGCAGGTTAATATTTTCCAAACTGTGCTTTGCTCCTTCGAGGTTCACTGGTCACTCTGACCTCGCTGGTTTAGAACTCACTCACGTTTAGAAGAATCTGACAGCAGAGGGAACACCTGATACATATTGTCCCCCAGGCTTCTAATGTAATAATAAGAAGTAACAACTCTGAACCTCAGAGCAGCCACAGCACAGACAACTTTATTTCAGGCAGTAGCTAATTGAGCCAAATACTTTCTGTCTGTGCTTCCTAGTTAAGACACCAAACTGAATTATAGAAGATTCAGAGCTCTATTTTTATAAGAGCCAGTAGATAATTTACAATGAGGGACAACGAATAAGACACACTTCCACCTGAAGAGTTCCCAGACAGTTTATTGAATAGTTGTTTCCATGAGTTCAAAACAACCTATCCACCAATTTTTAGATCTGCCTTTGTGGCACTCCAAAACACTTGCTAGAGAATTTAACAACCAGGTGGTGGGGGGTGGGGGTGGGGAGTGGAAGCTAGATCTTGTTCCACACACCTGAGGGAATAAATCCACTTAACTGATCCAGAATTTGTTAATAACCAGATTTCTGCCGAGAACTGTGCCCATGGGAATTGGGGGAGAGGAACCAGATACCACTGGACTATTATCATTATCTTATCCATCTCATTAAAATTATATAAATAGGTTTTATTCAAAAGAAAAAGGAAAAAAATCACCATTCAAACACACAATATTGAATTGAAAGAGGGATTTAGTTAAACAAACAAGCTGACCGTGTGTTTGGTTTTAAATATATCCAACTTAGTCACTTACCTTTCATTTCAGTTCTGATGTTTCCAAGGGTCAGAAAATGACATCAAGAAATTGGGTTGGCTGAACAATTTACACATACTCATACTGAAACACATCCTTTAAAAAATCATGATTAATAGAGTTCCACATAAAAAAATCAAACTAGGGAACGAAAGAGATAATGAGGACCACAGTTCTGATTTGATAATTCCATCCAGAATGAAAAATAGTCATTCTTACTCTCCTTTCTGGCTCAGTCCAGACCTCCTGCAATGTTTTCCGATGGAAACGTGTTCCTGAGCACAATACAGGGTGCGGTTTCATTCCTACTCAGGCCTTCGTTCTCCTAAGAGCTTCTCATTGTTTCTGCAAGGAAAGAATCTTCTGACATCTTGGAAAAACTGGAGCTCAAGATAGAAACTTCCCTGGAGAGCTTTCACTTGCACAGCCAGCACTTGCCACACACTAACATTCGCTGGCCTTGCATTTCACGGGTCAGACTGCCCCTCGGATGAGAGGTTCCGGAGCCACAAACAGGCTTTTCTTGAGATCATTTAAGTATGTTTCACCTATTTCTCTTCAAAGTGTATACGTACAAGGAAGATTCTGGGGGAACTACCACTCAACAGATGCTTTACACCATGCCCTGGGTATTTTGCTCCTTATAAAAATGCAAAGGCAGAGGAGATTAATCTAAACGAGGACGTGCATGCAAATACTAGTTACTTATGTGTTAAGCATAACAATATTGGAACCATCTGTGGGCCTGATGTTTAGAGCGGTGGATAAATGTTCCCAACACTTTTTCACCTAATAGTTGCTTTCCCAATGGTGGTAAGAGAAAGTGGCTAGGTTTATCTTTCTTTTCTAGAGACTAAAAGTCTTCTAAAAGCATGTGGCAAGATATTAACTTTACGAATACTTCAAATGGAAAGCTACACAGAAGGGAAAATGAAAATGGATGGGCCTTAATATAGCAACAAGAATTAAAACATAGTTATAAGCATGTGATATTACATATCTTGTTCTCACATTCAATTCTTAGAATATATATTTGACAATTCAAGCTGGCTTTAATTGGGGAAATAACTCGATGAATCTGAGTTAACTTCACGAGTTTCTTCTCTTCAATAATAAAAGCAAGCAGGTAAAAAGCAAACACAATGAATTTAAAGAGCATCTGCTACATATCTGTAGCAAGGTTTCTTCACCTTTGTTGCTACTGACATTTTGGGTTGGATAATTCTTTTTTGTCAGCAACTGTCCTGTGCATTTTAGGATGTTAAATAGCATCCCTGGCATTCTGCCACTACATACCAGTAGCAACCTTCCCATCCCCCAACCCAAATCACCCCTCCCTGAGAACCACAGATCCACAGGAAGCTGAAAGGCAAAGACTTCTTGGTAACAATAAGCACTAACCTTAACTGTGTGCTTGGGTTTATGGTAGCAATTTGATACAAGGGATATCTTGTAGTAATCACAGACATAATAACTTTAGTTCTAATTATCATTTCTATTTTATACAAGAATAATCTGATTTTCCAAGATATTAAATAACCTGGCATATTCCGGGCTGTAATACAGTAGATGGTTAGCAAAACTATAAAATGGCTTTTGCAAGCCAACATAAGTGTGCACTTCACAGATACAAGGTAGAGGTCTGAAACTTAACCAGAATGCCTTAGTCCTGACCTAGGAAAAAAAAATATGACATAAAACTTGAAGTCCCTATGTCAGTAGCAGTACACGAGACTTCATCTCTCAAATGTTATTAGATTGCTAACTTACAGTAGCTCGGGAAAGACTAGGCTTTGGGCTCAGGGTATTTCCCGGGAGATGAGCTTTAAGGACAAATGGGGGCTGGAAGGGGTCGAATGAAACATGGACTGAAGGCGACCAGTGTCAGTGAGAGCAGATTTGATGGACGGGAAAAATTAGCACTTCAAATGAAGGCAGGAGAGCGATAAATTAAATTTTGCCGAGCTACTTATTTGTCTAAAGCAATGGTTCTCAAAGGAGATATTACTACTCCAGAGGCACAAATCTTTTAACTTTGTAACTACTTACACACAGGTAGATTCCACAAGCATGGGTGGAGGGAGGCTGTGCCGACAGTCGGTGGGTATGGGTCAAGGCTACCAGGTGACCTACAATGCAGAGTATGCGCCAAGCAGCTTTCAAATGCCCCGCCAGAGCGCCATCTGAATGAGTAACCTGATAGTTATTACCTGAGCCCAGAACTGATTTAAGCAAATAACCCCCCAGTATTTTTTGTATACTTTTATAGTTAACTGTTTAGATTTTTCCCAGAATTCAATCACTATGTAAACCTGCAGACGTATAAAACTTATTTGTTCACAAGTTTACTCAGAGTTGTTTACCATTTCAAAAAAAAAAAGTCACCAACTGCAACAACTCTCATAGGATGAGTCACCAACATAACACACGTCTGCTCGGGAGCAAACGTAGTTTCATATTCATGGAGCTTCTACATTGAGGTATAAGCAGCTGACCACATTTTATGACTTCTATTATTCACATGCCTGAATATTTGCATGTTGGCAACCGTAGAAGTTTATAAAAATGGCTTTCCTCATGCATCGTCTTTACATTAACAATATGGAATTATATTGATTTTTTAGAATTATATTGATTTTTAAAAATATTTCTTATATAACTATGTAATCTATTTTATCTTATATTATCTTACATGAATTTCAATTTTGGATAGTAAAAGAGGGTCCTGTTTAGCAAGAAAAATGTATCGAACTCAGACCCTAGTAAAAGTTCTATCTTTTCTCTTTTCTCATACATACCAACACTACAACAAAATGATAAACCTAATAAACACCCATTGTTGGTAGAGCTGACCAAATCAGAAAGGACTGATGTTGTTATGGGTTTCATATTGTAGAAGTGGGAGATGGAAATTAAATTAAAAAGTTAAACAATTTTTACATTAAATTTTTGGGGGGTAACATTGGTTAATAAGATTACATTGGTTTTAATTCTATGATACATCACTGCATGCTCATCCACCACCCAACCTTAGTAAATTTAAGCTATTAAAATTTTAAATGGTTAAACTACTAAGACTACTAAAAATATCTGAAAATCCAAGTGTCTTTGGTGAGAGCTCAGAAGCATCGGTCCAGGCCACCCTATCTGGCCCCCAATCACTTCTTCAAAGTAGCTCCTGTTCGCTCCACTCTGAATCGGCTTCCACCTTCGCTCACCTGTTCTAGATCTCAGGGAGCATCGCCCCCACTCCACCCTCCCATTTCACATACTTTAGCATTCTTATTAATTTTTTTTTGGCAGTGGCATAATTTTCACCTGACAACCAGAAAAGTCAGGGACTAGGAAGGAGAGAACCATTCCCTGTGCTTGTTTGGGTCTCACCACGTGCCCAGCAGACTGCCTTACAGAAGATTATCTACATAAATGGTCAATGAGTGTGGGGGAGAAAATGCTAAGAGAGATGAACACTGTTACCCTGGCAAGAATAGGGCAGCCAAATGAGAGATTTCAGAGACAGACTTTAACTTCCATTTAATCATTTATCTCTACTTTCTGAGGGAACGTAGGATAGGGTAAGCATGGACCCATTGGGAACACCAGATCCACTGAACAGAATTCAATTCCTGATTCAGCCATTTATTATTATGACCTCAGGCAAATTTCTAAATGTCTTTGAGTGCTAGTTTCCTAATAGAGAACAACCAAATTCTTATAACATTGTTACAATATAATGTTTCAGAATCACTTAGCAAATTGTTCGGGATACAGTTAAGTGGCCAAATGTAGCACATTTCCACTTTCTGGTTTAGGAACTGCGCTATATTGTTGGAAGCAAATTGTCTAAGTATTTTTATATGTGTTTGGGCCATACCAATTATATATCATGTGGACTCTAAAAATTGAAATAGACCCAGAAATTTCACTTCTAGGAATATATACAAAAACCCCAGAAACACTAATTCGAACGAATATATGCACCCATATGTTCATTACAGTGTTATTTACAATGGCCAAGATTTGGAAGCAGCCCAAATGCCCATCAGTAGATAAGTGGATAGAAAAGCTGTGGTACATTTATACTATGGAATACGAATCAGCTGTAAAAAGAGAAGAAATCTTACCTTTTGCAACAGCATGGATGGACCTGGACAGTATTATGGTAAGTGAAACAAGCCCATCAGAAAGACACAAATAACATGTGATTTCACTTATATGTGGAATCTAATGAACAAAATAAACTAACAAATAAAATATAAACAGAACCATAGTTACATAGAACAGACTGAGCTGTCAGAGAGAAGGGGAGTTGGAGGGCTGGGAGAAAAAGGTAAAGGGATTAAGCAAAAAAAAAAACCCAAAACAAAACTCCCACAGACAGGTAACAGTACAGCGATTTCCGGAGGGGAGGGGGGGGGGACGTGGAGGAGGGCAAAGGGGGATAGAGAAAATACTTTGTGTGGTGAGTGCGCAACGCAGTGTGTACATGATGTGAGAGAGAGTTTTTCACTTGAAAACTGTATGGTTTTATTAACCAATGTCGCCCCACTATACTCAATTAAAAATTATCATTTAAAAATGTGTTAATAATAAAACATGTCTCACAATATTTCTGTATTCAACCGATGAATTCAAGTTACACCAATTGTCACATGTGGTGTTGTGTGTAGGTTAGAAATAAAAAGAGTATTTTTCAAAGGTAAGAAATCCCACCTTGGGGACAACATACACAGATTAATTGATTAAAAACAAGTTTTAATTTCTGGATCAATACTTTCTATGCATTCAATTTAGGAACTCCTTCACCCATACTTCCTGACATGCAGGCACACAAAAGCAATGTGTTTTGTTAATGGTACCCAGAGGCCTACCGTATTCGTGTATTTTAGGGTAGTTACTCATCTTCCTCCTCCTGGGGAGGAGGAAATCTTCTATGACATGTAACAATTCTATAACATCAAATCTCACTCCTTATGCTCATATTATTTCATGTTCATAGCATGACATGTTTTCTTTTTCCAGATGAAAGTCAAAATCCACAGCAGCACACTATTTAATCCCAATTTAATATAATTATTTTAGAACTGCTCAGTCAATTCTTTTGAAGAAATGGGGTTCTGCAGACACCTTGCAGAGACTTAAACTCCCAAGCTGCCTACGTGTTGCTACCGACACTCAGCTCTCACTGAAGAGCTTGCACAGCAAACTGTAGTTGATTCGCATGCTGCCCATAAAGAGTGTGATGCAGGGCTGATTCAGCAGCTTAGGGAGATCAGGGACATCCAGGAACTGAGGCTTTGACAGATGCACTTGACTGAAATAATTACTCACAAAAGGTTCAGCCATGCTGGGAAGGAAATTCAGATGGGTGAGTAGGTGATGCACAGGATATGGTGGTACCCAGTGATAGACTCCTGGGAGAACAGAGAGGGAGGCAGGAAAGCAAGAAGAAAGACCTTAGGAAAGGACTTTAGTCGTAACGCTTGGGATTTGAGGTTGAATTTCAGTTATTCATAAACTGGGGACCAAGACAGAGATGGAGTTTCTGTAAACTGGGCATGCAGTAGGAGCTTCTTCACAAAGAAAAGTCCTGAGTGTTTAAAACCAGGATTCACTGTCAGAGCAAGCAGCGCAGAATGGAAACTTGATGATGTGATTTGACTGGGTCAGGATGGTCCTGGGGCCTGAAGGGGTCAGGAGTCAACGTGCGGCACTTTCAAATGGGAGATGAAGAGACAGCCATGCAGTCTGACTCAAGTACTTTCTGTGGGTGCAGTGGGTGAGGACAGACAGCTGGAGAAGGAGGGAGCCAGGTGTGCGTGTGCTCTCTCTCTGTCTCTCTCTCTGGCACACGTGAGTGCATGCACACACACACACAATGGTCTGGTCGAGAAGTAGCATTAAATCCATAGCGGACCCTTCACTCCCCATACCATAAAAAATACAACATGAAGGCTGCAAAAAATTATATACCAGAGATGTTATGAACAGGATGAAAATCAGTTCATGTAACTGTGAGTAAATAAAACAAAGCGGAATCAAGGCTTGGCCTGACCCCACCAGCGGTGTGAGTCACAGTGCAGATCAGCGAGTTCAGCGGAGTTCAAAGAGTAATTGCAGAGGAGTTACACTCTGTAAGTGGTGGTAACATAGCACTTAACGTGATCATCTATTTAGCCATCATGTTCCTTCTTTAAGATGAAAATTTTTAAGTAGGCTTTTTAAAAAGTGAGGTTGCAAATATGCCATTTGAAAAGTGAATTCTATTAACAAACAATATGTAAAAGCTTCTTAAATGTTCTCTAAAGCTGTGTCAGAGAAACATAAATAAATATAAGTGTTGTCTGAACTGGAGGAAGATTAGGTAAGCATCTCCCAAGCTTTTTGAGTAAAATCTATTGATTTTTCCACATTACTGTTTTTGGCTAGTCAATTAACATGTATTAATCTAATATCACTATATAAGAGATGCTATTTCAGGTGCTATAAACTACTAGAAAAAGAGAAAGGTATGTTTTCTACCTACAAGTTTCAAATCTAATTAGAAAGGCAAGAACAGTTGATTTAAAAAGACATATTTACAAAGTCTAGGAGTGAGTGACAAAGGTGTTGAGGATGAACTAGATCAATGGGGTTAGCATCAAAGAAGGCTTCAAAAAGAGAGGATAAAGGAGTGTTTTGAATAAATATATCC
>PVJI01003576.1:0-115725 GCA_004026765.1 Micronycteris hirsuta
AAAAGAAAAAAAGAATCAAATGTAAGTTTTGAAAATTAAAAATATAATAACTGAAATTAAAAACTCAGTGAATGGGTCTACTAGTAGATTAGCTATAACTGAATAGAAAATTGGTAAGATAGGTAGAATATCACACTTAAACTCTGATTTGGAGACCAGATGCATTGACATAATCTTGGGAGTGGTTTCTTAAAATAAATTTTTATATCAAATAGTTTAAGATTTATTGAAAAGCTGGAAAAATAATACAGAAAGCTCTCTTATAACCCACAACCAGTTTCCTCTATTATTAACATCTTACATGAATATGGTATATTTTTCACAATTAATGAACCAGTATTGATACATTCTTATTAATTGGAGCCTGTTTTTACTTAATGTCCTTTTTATGTTTGGGAGCTTTTTAGAATGCAGAATATTAGGCCCTACTACAGACCTAGTGAATCAGAATACATATTTTTAATAAGATCTCCAGGTGACTTTAAAGACATTGAAATTTGAAACGTGTTGGTTAGAAAAAGGAAAAATTTCTGAAGCATAGAGTAAAAAAGAAAAGAAAAATATAAAAGAGAATGTCAGAGACAGAGTGAAGACAATGAGATGCAAATCTTATATAAGCAGAACTACAGTCTCCAAAGGAGATTACAGAGAGAATGAATCAGAAGCAGTACTGTAAGAGACCAAGGCTGAGAGCTCTCCAAAACTGATCGAAGATATTCAAGAAGCTGCAGGAAAGCCAACTAGGAATAAAAAGAAATCTACACGTGGGTACATCATAATAAAACTGTTCAGAACCAAAGACAAAAACAATTATAAGAGCAGCCCAAAGCAAACAAATAAAAAGTGGTTACCTGCAAAGGGGTAACTGTTGGACTTACAGCTGACTTCTAAACAGAAACGGAAGAAATGCTATCTTCAGAATGCTGAAAATAGGTCACTGCTAATCTAGAATTCTATACCCACAAAAAGATTATTCAGAAATGGTGAGATGATGAAATTCAGGCAAATAGAACATAAATTTTTCTCCAGCAGGCTTGCACTAAAACAAATATTCAAAAGTATCTTTCAGCTAGAAGGAAAATGATTCCAGATGGAACTCTGGAGATGCAGGAAGAAACAAAGGACAATGAAAGTGGAAACTATGTGGATAAATCTAAATGACTTTCAACTGCATAAAATAACAATACTATATTGTGAGTTTAAAAGATATAAAAATTAAAATACAAACAATAGCAGAGAGTTAAAGTCTTAAATAAAATCACTGCATTGTCCAGAAAGAAACAGAAACACCAATTAACACTGGATTTTGAAAAGTCAAAATGCACGCTACAATCTCTGGAATAAATACAAAAAGAAAAATTAAAAATCACATACAAATCTTAAGTTAATAGAGAGATAAATATAAATATAAAAATAATTAGTCAAAAGGATGGCAAAAATGGGGAGAAAGGGGAATATAGAACAGGCAAGAAAAATAGAAAGCACTAAGAAAGTAAATTTAAATAAAAATGCATCAGTTTTCACATTTAATGGATTTGTCTAGGTAACAGTCTGATTCCATTTCTGGATGTTTAACTACTCACTGTTCTTAAGTCTCACCCCTTCCACCTAGCCGTCTGGCCCACATCTGGGAAAGCTGATAAGAAAAACCTGGGTGCTCCCTCCTTTGGCACCAGTGGGAAATTCAAACAACCCGAATCCCTTCCTGTGGGAGGGGCTCCTCATCCCAGTCCAGCCCCCTAGCCAACAGTCTCCTTTCCTTGCTCTCTCAAGCCTGCAGGCCTGCACGGGCAGCCTGACCTGTGTGTCCAGCCCCCATTACGTGTAGAAACTTTTTCATAGCATCTTGCTGTGTCCAGGGACCTGCAGAAGTAACACCTTGCTTGAGTGCGGTTGGTGGGGAATAACGTGGGTGTAATAATTTATAGTTTTAATGGGAACATTTCACCTAAAATGTCATATGGCGTGCTTGAGTGTGATATTGTTATGTTACAGAATTACACACTTATGATTTTTAATAAAAGATTGTTGTGATAAAAAAGAAGTGTTATTTGTGCTGGACCCCGTGTGTACTGTGTCACCACCCTCAATGCCCAAACCAGATTTTGGGTAGCATCTGTCCTGCTTCTTCAGGCTGGCTAAAACAGTTTCCATGTTATAACGAAAAGACCAAGATTATGAGACCTGATTAAAAACTGTAAACCCAACTATATACCAAGATATTGATGCACGGATCAAGTTTCAAACACTAAGAGAAACAGAAAAGTGCAATTGTAGCGAAGACTGTTGCCGACCTATTTCAGTAACTGAAAGAATGAGTAGACAAAAAGCCAGCTGAAATATAGAAAACATAAACAATATGTTTAGTAAATTGACAGTGTGGACACATTTTCTACACTTCAAGTTGCAAAAGATACATTTGTTTCTCAAGTGTGCATAGAATATTTATAAAAATTGAACAAAATAACATAAAGCTTTCTTTTTTGACAAATTGTTGAGCTGTATATTTTTATTTTATTCACACAACTGTTTCTGTGCTATTTTTTCCACAATAATCAGCAGGTTCTCTGTCTAGGATTATTAAACCTTCCGTGGTGTCTGAGGCTCTTTCTACCTCATTGTTCCACGATATGTATCTTCCATTTGAAAGCCTCCCCTCCCCTGGTCCAAACTGACAGTGGACATTCCAGCCATTGGAACCACATTCCAAACACAGGAAGGAGAAGGGCTTCAAACCCTCCTTTTAAAAACACTCTCTAGAATTCACAAGTACTGTTTCTGCTTATATAGCATTGGCCACAACCTACTTCTGTATCTAGTTGCACGTACGGCTGGGAATGGAGTCCTTATTTTGGTTGGCCACGTACCCAGCAAAAAAAATATTGAGGGTTTCACTACTACACAGAGAAAAAGAAAATGATATCCAGATACTGAAACAGAAAGAAAGAAAAAAGATTCACATTTTGATCTTATCTAATGGGCCTTTTCTGCAGCCCCAGCCTATCCTCACCACCACCACAAAAAAATAGACAAACTTTCCTCTGCTCCCTACAGTCCTCTTTGCTTATACTCCTTCTGTGTGGTATGAAGTAGACATGGACAGGCCAGAGAGGCACAGACAAGCAAACGATAGTTATTAAGTCAAGTAAGCTTTGCAAACATACCCTAAGCATAGCAGATTTAATGAAGAGGCTGTGGAAGTCTTGCCTTTCAAGTTCAAATGAGTGAATTGCATAGAAACTGAAGTTATTAATAAATGCAGCCTCTATTTCATGTAGGATGTCCAAGTCTAAATCAAATGCAACTGCTAAAAGGCCAGATGTTATTCCCATTGCTACATTTCAGTGTTTTCCTGGAAGTGATCTCACCCTGATGGTAATGCTGTTGTCCAACTGTGCATACTATTTATATCTAGAACCCTGGCTTTCAGGTTTAAAACGCACCAAACTGTAAGCAGCTATTCCTTTGAATGCTGAGCCTGTCGGAGAATTCAAGAAGAATCCTTGGGCTGTGGTGTGCTAACTTTGGTGGCTGTCCAGAAAGCAAGAACTTATGTAACTTGTAAACATGTGACTATATTTTTATGGGGCTCTAATACATAGTTTGGACAACACCTCCATTCACATTAGCCAATATGGAAAATCAAGGTCTTCCCTGTATCATTCTACAGAGCAAAAAGCTAGCAGCAATTAATTATCTTCTACAGACTAAAAAGTATATAATCCCAAATTACTACTCTGCCTTTTGGTCAAAACCATAAACAGAGTGCCAATCCTTAAAAAGAAAAAAGTGTCTACAGCCATACTACTCCGAATGTGCCCAATCTCACCTTAAAAGAAAAAAGAGAGAGGGGGAGGTTGGGGGTGGGGGTAGTAAGGGAGACAGACTATCAGAAAGAAGTGTGATGATGTCTTTTACTTGGAGTATTTTCTTGTTTTTGTTTGATCTTTTTAAGTGTCAGGGTAAAGAGAGGCATCATAGAAAATAAACTGTAATATAGTACTTTGGTTTTATATATTCATTTCACAAAAACATTATTTCTATATGAAGCAGTTACATAACAATAGTTATTAACACACGATAGCTATATATGCTTTCAATAGTTCATTCACATTCCAAACGTGAACTAGAACATTGAGACAGTTCTTACAGTGAATATCCATATGAGGAAAACTATGCCCAAGACTGATTAAAACAATAGCTAACATTCTGCGGTGCTTCCGATGGGCCAGGTCCTCTGCTAAGCGGCTTGTTGCTTTATCTCATTGATCAGAAAAAAAGGTTCTGTTATTATGTGCAGATTCAGCAGAGGGAAGTGAGGTGCAGGGAGGTAAATCACTTGCCCCAACCCATGTGGCTCGTGAGGAGTGGAGCTGGGACTTTAACCTAGGCTGCTGGGTCCAGAGCCCATCCTTGTAAGCCTGGACTGCACAGCCTGGATTAAATGAGACACAACGTGTAATGGGAGTTTATCCCAGCACTTGGCACATGATGAGCTGCCAATTAAGGCAAACTGAAGGACGTTTACATGAAAACAGGCTAATGCAAGCAGCAATTCACATATCTTCTGCATCACTGAGGGGCAGAGAGGACAGTTAAGGTAATGAAGATAACAGGAACCATGTGCTTGTTGAAGGGTCCCTTTTTGGTTCCACCTCTGCCTCACAGTTATCCCTGGGTTCCAGCCCTGCCTCATTCCCTCAGGGACAGGGTGGCTTTGGATCAATCACTTCTCTCCAGACTTGACTTTCTTCTATAAAACAGGAGGATTTAGCTAGACCGATTCCTAAGCTTTGTCACTGTTCTGAACTTCTACAACTTAAGTCATGTAAGATATTGCCTGTGAAAATTAGTCCAGGAGCCCAGGGAGGCTGACTCCTGCCTTCACCATATAGACAGATTAACTGCCCCACTAAGGAGGAGAGCAATGCACTGTAAGGATCAGCATTTTCCACAACAGATGAGCTCTGTTTCGATGGCAACTGCCTGTGGGGGCAAAATTGCAAGCTTCCAGTGTGGGCATGACTCAAAACCAGAGGGCCAGGAAAGACCTTTAGAATAGCTGATGGAATTGAATTATGCCAACGACTTTCATAATTCTGTGCCATTTCAGACCCGAATGCGTCAGTCAGGATGGGAAATGCAGGCAGGCTGTTGTGGAAGGCAGAGGCTCTAAAGTCTGCTCAATGGCGCCCACTAGTGGGAGGCCACAAAGTGGCCGTGCAGGCTTGCTGGTTGCCGGGGTTCCAACAGCTCTACACTGCGTAAAAGACAAGTCTACTCATGCTCCTCGAGGGCCAGGAAAATGAGGGAGAAAGAGGAAGTGCCTCACCCAAGGCGGCCAGCGAGTTAGAGACAGAGCTGACCTGTTGACAGAGAAGTTACTTTCTGTACAATAGACTAATTGTTCTCCTTCACCATAACCTATTATTTAATATTTATTTGTCGCTAGATGCTGGTCACCATATTAAAAGAAGTGCCAATTTACTCTACATGTCATCCAATATAAAATGTCTTTGATTCTTTAATAATTAAATAACTGCAAAATAAATGTTTGGGATCTCTCATGAATATTTTATTGGAATCAAATGGTTCACAGAAATAAATAATATTGGAAATAAGAGTTATAGACATATATTTGGAACTTCTCATGAGTAACCAGAACAGCATATTGCAAATTCTCAAATATCAAATATCTGACAAAATCCACCAAACAGCTTCAAAATAAGTATATGCAGCAATGCCATTTACTGGATAATCAACCAATACTTCTAACATTAAGCATATATGTGTTCAAATAGTGTAACCATATAGGAAAACAAAAACAGCATATGACTCAGTTCTTATCTCTGAAGACGCTGCACACCTTCACACGGAAATGAGACGTACACAGGGTGGGCAAAAGTAGGTTTACAGTTGTATGTGACACACAGAGTTTATTCTTATTTATTAATTATTGTATTATTAATACAGCACAACTGTAAACCTACTTTTGCCCACCCCTGTACAATGGATGCAATATGACGGCAGTTCTGAAATAATTTAAGTGTCCCAGAAATCGAGTTCAGAGGTAGTTCCAAGAAAGGGTGCTGACAGATCTAGAAACAGCTAGGAGAGCTTCATGGAGCAAGGAGGACCTGACTTGAACCTTAAGGATGAGAAGGGCGTTTAGGCAGAAGGAAAGGAAGACAAGAGTGTGCAGGAAGGAGCTCCACAGAGGGAGAAAGTGTTCACAGTGGTCCTGCCACCGCTTACCTCGTTACAACTTTAGATGCTCAAACTCCTCCCATGCTCCCAGCTGACTTATTTTTTGCCTCTCTGTCTAGCTTAGAACTCAAGGTCAGCCATTCCAATCAAGCTTGTCAACCTGGGCTTTAACTATCTTGCTCGTCATGTCCTCTGCTCCCATTTCCGGGCAGTCAGATACTGCTGGAGAATCACGGAGTCTGGCTTCTTGGACCCCAGCTACTTGGCAATCCTTTTCTTTATTTCCCACTTCACAGCTGCGGTGGCCAGTCCAAACAATGCTTAATGTCAAGCTCACGATCATTTCCTCACAAGCTTCCTATTTTCTACTTATCCCATCTCAGAAGATTGGGGCTTTTCTACATGAGCTCCCCAATATACATTGTCCTCAGTTAAAAATGTTTATTGTCACTTATTCTCACTCCACCTTCATACAACATCTCTTCAGGTAAGACTGTATAACTAGGTCCCTTGACTCACACATTTTTAGTCTCTGTGTATTCAGTCTTCAGACATTCTGAGCTTTAGAGGAATGTGAGACATATAAAGAAAAAAGCCCTCTTCTACCTATTTGGACCTGGAGCTCCCATGGTTCCAAGAGACCGGGAAGTAGTAATCATCCAAGAGAGGCCGTCCTTTGGAGATGGACAATGAATGTAGGAGAGCGCTTCCCAGGAATCAAGGTCAGACAGTCATCATTTAACTCATCTGAGCTTCAGTTTGGGCACAAACAAGGAACAGGAACAAATGAGGTAGTAAATGCAAATACAAAAAGGTGCTTTATTCTCTTTAAAAGAAACACACTAAGGAATAAAGTCTCCTGAAGTCTTAAATGGATGGTTTATATGTAACCCTTCTATAATTTTGGCAAAGCAACATTTTCAATTTTTTTGGTAACAAGATTTTGGAAAGAAAGGGACAAACTGTAACTTTGAATAATGAAAAAATATTTCAAAATATTTGATAATGATCAACAAAAACACAGTCATTTAGTAGGTGATTTTATTTAAAAAACCATGGGCCAAAAATCTCTCTTCCAACTAACATTGATTTTAATCAGTAAGTTGGAACAGCCTCTTATTTGCTATTGAAAAGGTGGGGGCCTCTGGCTGACTTGAACGCACAGTCCCTCGCGGGATTCTCCGTTTGCTTTGGCACACCTCCCACCCTTCGCTCTTCTCCGATGCCTGTCTGTTTCTGCATGGTTTGGTGTAAAATACACAGACATGTGGAGAGTGCTCACAAAACGTGGGAATTAGGGATGTTTCCCTGGCTCAGTCATTTTCAATGTCTTATTTCTCCTCTAACTCCTCATCAAAAATTTAAAACTGGTCAGACCATAAAGAAAGTTGTCAATGAGATTGTAGTCAGGCATGCAAAGCTTCCATAAATTAAACAAAATAAGATTTCTTGAAATCCTGTGAAGGCTCCCACAGCCAAAGGCTCTGCAGCACGCCAAGCTTCCTTTCTGTTCAACTCTCAAGGTCAACACACTGAGTTAAATTCTTATTCCTGTGCAAAGGTGCTAGGATGGTGTGATGGTTGGTTTTATGCGTCAACTTGGCTAGGCCACGGTACCCAGATATTTGGTCAAACACCAGTTAACTGTCTCTGTTAAGGTATTCTCTTTTTTTAGATTAGCATTAAATCAGTAGACTGAGTAAAGCAGATCACCCTCTATGCTGAGGATGAGACTTATTCAATCAGTTAAAGGTCTTAAGAGAAAAAAGACCAGAGAAGAGGGAAGTTTGCCTCCAGACGGCCTCCAGACTCTAAGCTTCAATATCAGCTTCTCCCTGGATCTCCATCCTGCCCCCAGCCAGCATGCACATTTGTAGAAGCAAATTCCTCAAAATAATTCATTCTCATTCCCATTCACTCTCCCTCCCTCCCTTTCTCCATACACACACACATATACACTCACAAAATAATCCTCTCTTTATATACAAATTTACAGTTATTTTGAGGACATATAACATACACATTAATGGTTTGGTTTCTCTGGAGAACCCTGACTGAAGCAGACGGGTACTCTTTTGTTAACTGCACACAGAAGACATCTCCAGTAGAAAGAAATTACCTAAATTTGGAATCACAAAGACGCTTCCAGGCTAGGACTATTATATTTTCCCTGGAACTTCTGTTTACCCTGTTGTCCGGGGAAGGTACAGTTTAGGTGAGGCAATCTATTCCAAAAATCACATTCTCTATCTTTTACGTCTAACAGGTCCAACCAAATTCCTTTTCTTGATAGTTCCTATGTAGCAATAATAGAAAAGCATTTAAAGTAGACTTTGAAAACAGGTAAAAACACAAATGGACTAGTCCTGCAAAAACATATTTAAATATCCAGTAATGGCATCGCTATCCTCTCTCAAAGCATCATCCAACACAAATATTCCTGGAGCAGTTCCAGCTCTCCCTAGAGTCAAATGAAATTCAAAAATTCCACCTTTATTGTTGGAAACCAGAGAGGAGGCTTGATGTTCAAGGCCCTCAACATGCCTCAGAGAGCCCTGGCTGGTGTGGCTCTGTGGACTGATCACCGGCCTGTGAACCAAAAGGTCGCCAGTTCGATTCCCAGTCGGGGCACCTGGGTGCGGTGTGTGAGAGGCAACCACACACTGATGTTTCTCTCCCCCTCTCTCTCCCTCCCTTCCCCCTCTCTAAAAATAAATAAATAAAATCTAATGCTTCACAGACTCAGCCAGCTGCTGTGAGTGGACAACAAACACTCCCTCCACCTGTTTCACTCCTCTTGGGCCCACATTCGTCCTCTTTCTCAAACCAGGGGCCCTCCCAGGTTCTCAGTATTTCCTGGGCTTGCTTGCCCTCCTCCCACCTTCTTATTCTTACAGTGCTTAGTTAAGTGCTTTGCACACATTGCCTACTGACTGGGTGATGGCTTGCTGTCCTGAACCGTGAAGCAGGGTCGTAACTTTGAAAGTCACTCATGTTGACAGTTTCTTTTTTAGGTGAAGTCAACAGCCAGAAGAGGCAGTTTAATCCCTGAATAGGAGAGCATCATTTCTTCCATAATCATAGTTCATTTATCACTCAGTTTAAGATGTTCTGCTGGTCTGAGTCCATCAGAACAATAGTGCCAAGAATGCGTGTGTTGTAACCTCTGGCAATGCTCGGACCATGTCTGTGTGTGGTGAAATTTCAGGGTTCAAAGCTCAGTGGGCCAATCACATTTGTTTACCATGGTTTGGGATCATCTGTGTTTCCCTAGGTGGCCCTGGGCTGTTTGCTTTGTGTCGGTCAAAGTACTAGCAGATGGTGAAACTGGGTGAGGAAATATGCCCACTGTGGATCTGTATGTATTTGATAGAGTGAGGGCCATCTATTGACCGGGGCTTAGTGCACTCTGGAATCTCAGAATCAACCAGTCATTTCCCACACAAACCCATCAGGCAGGATTTGATTTATTTAATATATTTTATTGATTATGCTATTACAATTGTCCCAATTTTTCCCCTTTGCCTCCCTCTACCCAGTTAATCTCATTCTCTTCAGCAATCCCTCCCTTAGTTCATGTCCATGGGTCATGCATAAAAGTTCTTGGTTTCTCCATTACCTATATTGTTCTTAACATCCTGCTATTTTATACCTACCAATTTATGCTTCTTAATCCCTACATCTTTCCCCACTTTTCCCCTTCCCCCTCCCAAATGATATCCCTCCAAATGATCTCCATATCTATGATTCTGTTCCTGTTCTGCTTGTTTGCTTAGTTTGTTAATTGGATTCAATTATTGATAGTTGTGAATTCATTGCCATTTAATGTTAATTGTTTAGATCTTCTTTTTCATATATAATTCCCTTTAGCATTTCATATAATAATGGCTTGGTATTGATGCACTCTTTTAGTTTTACCTTGTCAGGGAAGCACTTTATCTGCCCTTCTAAACAATAGCTTTGTTGGACAGAGTAACCTTGATTGTAGGTCCTTACTTTTCATTACTTTGAATACTTCTTGCCAGTCCCTTCTAGTCTGCAAAGTTTCTTTTGAGAAACCAGCTGATGGTCTTATGGGAACTCCCCTGTAGGTAACCATCTGCTTTTCTCTTGCTACTTTTAAGATTTTCTCTTTATCATTAACCTTTGGCATTTTAATTATGCTGTGTCTTGGTGTGGTCCTCTTTGCATCCATCTTGTTTGGGACTCTCCGTGCCTCCTAGACTTGCATGTCTATTTCCTTCACCAAATTAGGCAAGTTTTCTTTCATTATTTTTCGAGTAAGTTTTCAATTTCTTGCTCTTCCTCTTCTTCTGGCAACCCTATGATGCAGATATTGGCACGTTTAGAGATGCCCCAGAGGCTCCTTAGCATACCCTTGTTTTTTGAATTTTTTTCTTCTTGTTATTCTGATTGAATGCTCTTTCTTTCCTTGTGTTCCAAATTGTTGATTTGATTCTCGGCTTCATCCTCCCCACTGTTGGTTCCATGTATGTTTTTCTTTATTTCATTTATTGCAACCTGCATTTCTGCCTGGGTCTTTTTAATGCTGTTGAAGTACCCAATGAGTTCCTGGAGCATCCTGATAACCAGTGTTGTTGTTGTTTTTTAATTACTTTGTTGTTCTTCAATTACAGTTGTCTGCATTTTCTCTCCTCCCCTTCTCGCCACCCTAAGAACCAGTGTTTTGAACTGTGCATCTAATAGGTTGCTTATCTCCATTTCATTTAGTTCTTTTCCTAGAGTTTTGTTCTGTTCTTTCATTTGGGCCATATTTATTTGTCTCCTCATTTTGGTAGCCTCCCTATGTTTGTTTCTGTGTATTAGGTAGAGCTACTTTTACCCCCTTAGTAGTGTGGCCTATTGAAGAAAGGTGCACCTGTTAAGTTGTATGGGGTGAAGCCTTAGGTAATCACTTGGCAGGCAACCTGTGTCACTGCTCTGTTGTTCTTGGGGGAGGGCTCGCAGAGGGGACAATGCCACTGCCTGGCCTCTGGAGTTTTTCCCAAGAAGAATCTGTCTCTTAGCACTCACACTTCACATTCTCCCCATATGCCACTGGTGCCCTTCCAGCTGTTGCCCTGGTGCTGAATCCCAGAGTGGGTGGGTCCTAAGTCCATTGCAGGCCCTTTAAGAGGAGTCTCCTGAGAATCCCACAGTTTCTTCCACTGCCCCAACCCCCAGTGGGTTTCACAGCCAGAAGTTATGGAGACTTATCTTCCTGGCACTGGAACTCTGGGCTGGGTGGTCTGGACTGGGGCTGGGATCCCTTGATCCCAAGGTATCCCTCCCGCTGTTTACCCACCACACATGGATGTGGGACTGTCCATTCCCATCTCCGTACCTCTCTGTGCGTCTCCACATCTCCACACCTCCCCATCTCTCCATGTCTCTACCCCTCCTACCCATCTGGGTGAATGTGGCTTCTTTAGATCCTTGGTTGTCATATTTCCACACAGTTTGGTTTTCTAATTCTGGGTGATATTTGTTTTGTTGTCTAGTTGTATTTTTTGATATAGTTGTGTGCAGAGGCAAGGCATATTTACCTATACCTCCATCTTGACCAGAAGTCAGGCAGGATTTTAAAACCAAGAGACTCTCACTTGAAAAGGGTGACTTTAAATATAGAGTAGATCCAGTGTTCCTTGAGTGTATATTTGTACCTAGTGGAATACGGAAAACCTTTACTGGGAAAGTTTATGTCTAATTTAAATTTCACAGGCTACAGTGATCTTATTTTGTGTACATGATCACCAATGTCATTTAGCTACAAAGGTATGCCAGAGACAGAGAGTTAATCAATTCACAAGAGTTCTTGAAAGAACCTTAGATAAAATATTAGTGGCTACAAACTGTGAAAGCAATTTTGATCCTGTCACTAGCACACAGTAGACAGAAAGACAGAGGACATTTACATTCTACAAAGGTACAATTACCTCCTCTGGGGTCATGGCTCCGATGGCCAGAGACAGCCACACAGCTTCATGTACAGACCGCCAACCTAGAGTTCTGTATCTGGGAAAATGATCCTTCAAGAATGAAGGAGAAACTAAGATATTTCCAGATAAATAAAAACTAAGAGAATCTATTGCTAGCATATTTCTCCACAGGAGATGCTAAGAAACACTTTCAGGATGAAATGAAAAAAACCACTGGATAATAACTTAAATCCACATGAAAAAATATAGACCATTGGTAAAGGTAACTACATAGGTAATTAAAGTAATAAATCTCTATAATTATAAAGATTTATAGTGTGTTGATGAGCACACTCTGTAAAAGGTGTAATTGTACAACAAAGCACAAAAGAGGAAGAAAAGAATGGAGCTGTGTATGAACAGAGTTTTTGTATACTATTTCAGTTATGTTGAAAATAATTTGAATTAGATTATTATAAGTCAAGTTGTAATCACCAGGAAAAGCATTAAGAAAATAACTAAAATGTATGTAGTAAAAGAAATTAAAAGGAAATTAAAAGTACATTAGAAAATGAACATATTTGAACAATTCACTGAACACAAAAGAAGGGAGTAATAGAGGAACTGAAGAATGAAAAACCTAGTTGCAGATGACACAACCTTGTATAGTAAAAATTGTAGGGAGTCAATCAAAAAATAAAAACTATTAGAGCTAATACTTTTCATTTCTGGAAATGAAATTAAGTAAACAATTCCATTTATAACAGTATCGAAAAGAATAAAGTAATTCGTAATTCATTTAAGAAATTAAGTGCAAGATTTGTACCCTGAAAACTACAAAACTTCATGAAAGAAATTAAAATGAACCTAAATAAATGGAAAGACATCCCATGCTTGGAACTGGAAGGCTTAATATTGTTAAGATGGCAGTAATCTCCAAACTGATTTATAGGTTCAACTCAATCTTTATTAAAATTTCAGGTGCCTTTCAGCTTTTTCTCAGAAAATGGAAAGCTGGTTTTAAAATTCATATGGAAATGCAAAGGATCCAGAAAACTAAAAACAATTTTGAAAAAGAAGAAAAAGTTAGAGGATTCACACTTCCTGATATCAAAATTTACTATAAAGTTACAGTAATCAGGTTTGTATGCTATTGGCATAGGATAGACATATCTATGAAGGAGTTGAGAGTACGGAATTGAGATAGATTGATCAATTCCATTTTGACAAGAGTGCCAAGAAAATTAAATACAGGGAATAATAGTCTTTAACAACTGAAAAATGGAAAACAGTATCTACAAACAAAAAATGAATTTGGACCCTCTGTTTCACAACATATACAAACACAAATTCAAGATGAATCGAAGACCTAAATGCAAGAGATAAAATTTTAACTCTTTGAAAAAACAGAGGTTTAAATCTTCATGACCTTGGATTAGACAATGGCTTCTCAGACATGACACCTAAAGCATAAAGAGCCAACAAGGAAAATAGATACATTAAACTTCATGTGAATTAAAAACTTCTGTGCTTCAAAGGATACTATCAAGAAAGTGAAAAGACAACTCACATAATGGGACAAAATACAGCAAGTCATACATCTCACAAAGATCTAGTACCCAGAAGACATACAGAACCTTCACAACTCAACAATAAAAAGATAAGTAATACAGTTAAAAACTGGGCAAAGGATTTACACAAACATTTCTCCAAAGCAGATAGACAAATGGGCAATAAGTACAAGATATTGAGAGAAATTCAAATCAAAACCACAATGATACCACTTTATATCCACTAGGATAGCTATAATTAAAAAGACAGATAATAAAAGGTGTTGGTGAGAATTGGAGAAATTGGAACTCATACATTGCTGATGGGAATGTAAACTGATGCAGCCACTTTAGAAAACAACTTAACAGTTCCCAGAAAGTTAAACACAATTAGCTTAGGACTCACCAATTACACTCCTAAATATGTACCCAAGAGAACTGAAAACATATGTCTACACAAAAACTTGTGCATGAAAGTTAATAACCAAAGTGGAGATCATCCAACTGTCCATCTACTGATGGATGGGGTAAACAAATGTAGTATATTCACTCAGTGAAATATCATCCAGTCATAAAAAGGAACAAAGCACTCATAGACATTACTACATGGATAAACCTTGAAAATATTATGCTAAATGTAAGAAGCCAGACACAAAAGGCCACTATTGTATGATTTCATTTATATGAAATGCCCAGAATAAGCAAATCCATAGAGTGAAAAAGTAGATTAATAGTTGCCAGCGTTGGGAGAAGTAGGGAATGGTGAGCGACTATTAATGTGTATGGTTTTTCATCATAGGGTGATGAAAATGTTCTGGACTTAAATAGTGGTAATGATTGCATTATTTTTTACTATACTAAAAAACCACTGAATCATATACTTAAAAGAGTGAATTTTATGGTATGTGAATTAAATTTCAGTTTAAAAATGATTATGTTTAGCAGATGTAAGAAACACACACAATTAATATATATAGCAGTTCCTTCACTTCCAAGTCCTAAAGAAACACTGACACCTTGTCACCATGTTTATTCTGGGGCTTTTTATGTCACCTGGCCTACCTCCAGTACTCCCAGTTGGAAAACACGAGGCTGGGGAGCCAGAAGGGCAATCAAGGAGCTGGAGGTTCAGGGGCCCATATGGAGTCACTCAACCGGGAAACACTTTCTAGTCTGTTTTACCGTGGGGAAGGGAGATTTCAGGCTGGGTCACACAGTTGGTTGGAAATGCCCTGAAAATTATTCATCTCTTTTTGCTTTCATTCCACATACATTAAGCCACTTCTCCAAGGGTTCTAACAACAAGAAGGGATCACATCCCCTCATTAGAGAAGAATCATGTCCACTGAAAATCAGTTTTCTTTCTTCTCTTCCTTTCTCTTCTCTATCTCTATCTCTCTCACTTATCTATCTCTCCATCTATCTCTGTTTATTTATTTGGCTTTTAGTAACTTGATAAACTTGAATCATTCTTCCTGATTCTGAGTCTAGGACACTAAAAAAAAACTAAGGGCCAGACTCTGCATTAAGGTAAATTCACCTCAATTAAATATGACAAGTAGATTTTAATCCATATGCTCATTTCAATATACCAACAATTGGGAAAGATTCTAAGATGAGCAAGATCATGAGGACATGTCTGAGTGTGGTATGGCAGAACAGCATGCTTGACAAGGACTGTCTCCCTTGGACACAGGGAGGAAAGGATAGTATGTGCACTGCACATTTGCCACCCTGACTTAGATGATGCTTCCTCAGGGCATCTAAGCCAGAAAACCTCCTGGCCACATCCCTCTGACCTTGCAGTGCTGCATCAGACATGATACGAAGTTGTACTGTGTGTCCTCTAAAAAAGAGAGTTTTTACCTCAGTAATTTACAACCTAATTTAAAACAAGTCAAACCTAATACTCCATTGTAAGGACCACAGTCTGTCCCCTCCCTTATTCCATCAATGAAAAAGGAAATGGCTTATTAGAAAATGCTTCTTCATATTCTTGTCTTCTAGGATCAGTCAATGGTCCCATACCTTAGAAAACTTAAAAACAATTCTTCATATTAAAATTATTTTTGTAATCAAATCCCATTCCCTTGCTTATTTCATATCCCAAAGCAGTGATGGTTAATGACTCATAACTTGTAATTATTCCCATTCTCTGCTGACACAGAGGATTTGGGTGGGGGGTTACGGCACGTAGAATGCCTGATTTAAAAGTTTACTTAGCATTTTCAAATCATGGAACCTATCTAGTGGGGACTCACCATTAAAGCATGGCTTCCACCGGCCAAAACATGTGTATTTAAGCCTTCTTCACTGTCATCATGATGAGGTCGACTTTCACAAAGCTGTTCTGGCTGCTGCCCTGGTGTCTGAATATATTTAGTTAATAAATCAGCAGCTTGACACAGCCTGATGTTTCCAGGCAGGTTCCTTCCAGTGAAGCACAGGAGGAAGAGAGAGGCAGGCCGCCCCTCTGCAAAGCACAGTGGCCTCATGCCTTTCACAAAGGCCTTCATACTGCAGATCCACATAAAGATCCAAGAGACCAAAAAAGAACTCCCATGCTCCTCTCACCCATGTTTCCTACAGCTGGGAAAACCAAATGGGTTTCATTTACACTTTACCAAATGGCAGCCCTCAGACAGACCCAACACTTGAACTCTTCTGTTATTCAGTGTTCTATTAAAACCCTTGGTTTTGCATGTAACTTTGAGTGTGACGCTCGGTTGAAGATAGTACCTATGTAATAGAACATTGATGTTTTCCTGAGACGAGACACTAGATGAAAATAGAGAAACACATATACCCCAAGTGTCTGTGAGAAATTGGTTTTATAGACAGGGGGAGGTTAAGAATAGTATAGGAAATGTAGAAGACAAAGAACTTATGTCTATGACCTATGGACAAAAACTAAAGGGCGGGGAATGGGGGGTGGGGGTGGAGGGGAAGAAAGGGGGGGAAATGGGACAACTGTAATAGCATAATCAATAAAATATATTTTTTAAAAAAACAGAAGGAAAAAAAGAACCTGGACCACAAAAAAAAAAAAAAAAAAAGAAAAGAAAAGAAATTGGTTTTATAGTTTTTTGAAGTTTTGGGTAATTTTTGCAAGAAGGTATTACTTATATAATCAGAACAATGATACAGCTACTTCTTAAAAACCAATAAGGAAATTATCAACAAAAGAACACAATTAGCCTCCAGAGAAGAAAATCAAGTGTTTATTTTGGCTTATAGCTTATCAGAGACAAGGAGGAGAAGAGAAAATTGGCAAAGAAAGATGTCTGCCTATGCATGCCAGGGGTACAAACATCTTCAACATTTATCTACAGTAGAGCATGGGGCTCAGAATCAAAACACAGAACTCAGAGTCCTTCTGAAGTATACATCCCACATAGAAGCATGACACACGGGCTGCCAGAATTTGCCCACAAACAAGGTCATCTTTAATGAGATCCTCTCAGGGCTTCATTTACCTATTCCAGCCACCAGACAGTGGAAACAGACTAAGGCTTATGTCCAATTCCACTTTCTGGTAGATGAGAAGGAAGATATCAGCTCGTGAGTAGGAATAAACTTGCTCTGATTCCTGTATGTGCTCTAGTTCAGCCCCTCAGTGGACAAGCCCCTGCCACCTCCATCCGCGAAATGTTAGGCCAGGGTCAAGGGCTCTGCCTGGGGTGCTAGGACAGGAAGAGGGAACTGGCCCACAGAGAGGTCACCATTATCACACCAGTCTCATTAGTTCACTGCCCTCACTAAATGAAAGAACAGCCAGACAAAACAAACATGAGCTCTGATTTTAACAGAAAATTGCTACCAATGACTGACTTTCAGGAGGGGCTGCCCCATGTTGTGCTTATGGGCAGGAACCACTAACACTACCAAAACTCTACGAGTTTGCTAGTCCTCATTCTAACACACGCTAAGGTTTTGGAGCATGTCCATCTCTATTAAGGTGGAAAGCAAGGAGGCTATTTCCTCATTGGTGGGGATATAGTTTGGTTCAAATTGATTCTGTGAACACTTATCGAGGCTTTGTATTGGGGTTTGGCCTCAGAAGCTTTCTCACCATCCCAGTATTGAGTCTAATTTTCCTTTATCTTATATTCTTTACGCTGAGGACATGCACTTAAACTTTAGCATATAAATAGTAGCAGCAGTTTAACTAATCTTGAACCTGTTTTCTGACTCAAGAAAAGTTAAGACTAGTTAGGTACATAAATTCAATGACCCCAAACAATATACTATATATTCCATACAATATGTGTATAGCCATGTACATTGGCAGGGTTCCCCCAGCCTCTTCTTCTTCCAGCTAATTCAAATTTCATTACATCTCTAAAAATGTTTTCCTGTAAATTTGTATTTTTAACCTGGGGGAGAATAAGACTCTATGCTAGGAGGACACCTTCAAATTTATGATTTTGCCCTCTCTATGAAATAGTTTCTCTCCATTGTCTTCTGTATTTGATTTAATATTAATCAACATTGTTATGGTCTGGATATTTGTGTCCCCACCAAAAACCATATGCTGAAATCCCAATGCCAGTGTGATGGTCCTAGGAGGTGGGGCCTTTGGGACGTGCTTTAGGTAATGAGTGTGCAGCCCTCATGAATGGGATTAGTGCCCTTGCAAAAGAGACCCCAGAGCTCCATCGCCTCCTTCACCCTGTGTGGAGGAGAAGTCGGCAGTCTGCAGCCTGGCTGACAGCCCTCACTGGAACTGGGCCATGCTGACAGCCTGATCTTAGAGCCTTCAGAATGATAAGAAATAAATTTCTTTTGTTTATAAGCCACCCAGTTAATGGTATTTTGTTATAGCAGCCTGAATGGACCAAGACGAACACAAAATATTAACACATAAAAATCAACTTGCTCATAAAACTCCTAGAATACGGCCAGCCTTCTCACTTCGATACGTCAGCATGAGCTCATTGCCTGCCTCGTGGGAAGCAGAAGACACAAGTACAGAGAACCAGAGGTAAGACGGGAGAACAACTGAGCCTTGCAATTGGGTGAGCTCTATTGCAATTAATTTAACTTGAGCTTTTCTAAAGAGAGATGAGAATGATGTGCTGAAAGAGGCAAGTAACTTTTAGTTAGTCTCCAGGTAGGTAAAACGGTTTTTATCACCACTGCCATCAAACTTGAATTATAGCTAGTTTGAATCTCTGCCTCCTCCAGGCTCTGTCTTTGGCGAAAGTGCTAAGAAAAATAAAATGGTCAAGGCAGAAGACATGGGGAGAAATGAGGTCGACTGACAATGCTGATAGTTGAGGATATCTTGCAAAAGTTAAATGCCCTTCAGTAACTGTAGCCCAACAAGTAACTGTACATCCACATATATTTACTTATGAAGAAGCAGAGCTCAGAGAAGATAAAGGTCTCATTCCGAGGTGTCGATTGACAGACCAGTGTTTCTAATCGAAAGATCTCTAACGTGCAGCAATCATCCGAACATTCCTCACAATCACTGCTGACACACAAAGAAAAAGGACGGCGCCTCTGGCCCTGGATGCCACTTCAGAATGGACATAAGCCACCTGGATCAGAGCCAAGGTTCAGTTAGCTAGCTTACATTTGCTTTAATTCCCTTAGTATTTCCCTAAACACAATGGAGTTTATTGTATTCAATAATTCTGAGAGCTGGGGATTTTCTAATGTAAGTTAAGGGGTGTGCTGTGCTAGGCCAGCTTCAGCCGAGGAGGCTTGGCTAGGTGGGGTGAGTCTGCGCCACGTGACTGTCACTCTCTCCCTGGGCCAGCAGGTTAGTCTGGGGATGTTCTCCTCATGGAGATGGCGGAACACAAGGTAAACGCAAAGACATAGGCCCCTCAGGGGTCAGGCTGTATGGGTACACTGACATGTCTGCCTCGCTGGAGTGGCCAAAGTGCATCATATAACTGAACCACAAATCAAAGGGTGAGAAAGTCCCCTTGCCTCTAGGAGACACGGCAAGGGTGTGGGTGTAGGGAGGGGTAAAAGGAGGGGACACGATCTCAGTCTCCCACAGCTACTGACAAATTACTTAAATGGGGCTGTTCCACAGAATATTCCAGGGCCTCATCTGCTATTAAGCATAAAATGAAGGAGACGCTAATACATGTTAGAAACATACAGAAAAGTTCAGAGAACAATATAACAAATACTCATGTACCCACCTCCAATAATTAATATTTTTAATATTTGCTTCTGATCTTTTCCTTTTTTATAAAGTATTTTAGAATTAAGCACTCTGCATATCCCTCCACAATTCTGTTTTCTTCCCTGCTCTGAGGTAACTATTATCCTAAATTTAGTCTGTGCATATCTTTGTATTTTTATTATATCTATAGTTATTCATGAAGCCACAGCCCCGAGGACAGTCACTCTTCACCCAGTCTTATCACTTTCTGTTAATATTTAGTCAGCATTTCCAATAAAATTAGCTTCGTCAGCTCAAAAGCTTTTATATAGGTTCTACATGTGAACCAAATAGCTATCCATAGAATATTAGACTTTGACTTGCTCCAGTCTCATATTTTTTGTCTCATATTAAAGAAATGAAAGATGCAGAATTCTGAGGCTAAATAGCTAGAAAATATTTATTCAGACTTGAATATTCTTCAAAGAGAGTGTGGAGCAATTACGTATAATTATCAGAGGAAGAAACGACACAGGGAAATAAAAGCCAAATGTTTTCCTCAAGAGTCCTCCTTTTGGCTGTTTTGATTTCAACTGGTAAGTCAAAGATATAATTTTAGAATCTTGGCTAAGTTTTCAAAACTTATTTCAAGGACAGATTTAAAAGTCGTTAATAGCACAATCACAATAGAAACTCGTGTACTTGGTTATTAAAAATGGAATAAGAAGAATGAGGAGGTGGTTCTCGATGATTCCCACCTGAATGCTCTGGGGCTTCAGTGAGAGAAACATATGGGGGATGGGAGGACTCTAAGACAAGCCAGTCTGGGTCTAGAACTTAACTGGAACATAATTAGAAAATAAAAAGTTTGTGTAAGAATGTGATTTAGAAAATTCCTGACACAGAGCCTGTTGTGGACCAGGACAAAGGGAATGCTCCCTTACTAGTCAGCACGTGAGAGGAAAGTGAATAAAGTAACATATTGCCTAGGATACACCTCGGTTCCCAAGGGTAAATATCAGTTGCCAAAGTGATGGCATTGTATCTTGATCAAGGTGTTGACTTCAAGGTATAAGACTTTTGAGAGAATTTCAAGGAGTATAAATAATGGCCATATTCTGTACCTTCTCTTCATGGCACATACATTAATAGTAAAATATTGTTAAATAAAATCAGTGATCAAATTAACAGGTGCTTGTTTTTGTTAGTTTTGATGTGAAAGAATGAGTCTGATAACCGCACATCTCTGTGAATGTTAACATTGGAAATCCTAGAAATTGAATTCAATTGACCATTTATCAAGTGCTTACTATATTAAAGAGAAGTTGCACTTAAAACAAAGTTTGCACAAAATACAGAGAGAGCCAGCCCCCTCCCCCATGTTTTACTGCTTCATAATTTTTAATTTTTTCTACTCTCTTCTCCATCTTCTCACTCCACTCTAAGCTAAATTGGTTTGATATGTTCCTATTTCTAAGAATCTCCCTCTTCCATATTTGCAAATATGAAAGAGATTTATTTAGTGTTAAATAAACTTTGCTAGTTTGGAGTTTAATGCAAATACTTTCTTGGATCTGATTATTAGGACTAACAATAAGAGAACACATTTCAGTGTTACTTTAGAATTTCTGAAGTGATTTCTTTGAGCTCTGCTGTTTATTTTTCTTAACCCCATGCCAAACAATGAACAAAGAAAATTTGAAAAGCACAATTTATGCCATTTATTAGTGGATAATCTGAAACTATAATGATGGAGGTTAATACTTATAAAGAAACACACAAATACTTTATATGCCATAAAATGGACTTCTGTGGCCATGAAAAAAGCTGATTTTACATCTGGATCAGGAGTTAAAGGAAGACCTTACCACAAATTACAGAAAGTTAGAGGAAAACTGTAGTGAAAACAAGGTTTTCAGAATCCACTGAAAGACTTACAAGGCAAATGGAGACTGGAACTATGTGAGATCAGAAAACCTGCTTCCCATGTTTCTTCTTTCTAGCACTGGCTGGACCATGGGCTAATATATGTGCTGGTAAGTCTTCCAACGAGATCAGGACGTGTGCCAGCCACGGCTGCGGCCAGTCCACTGCTCAAAGGTGTGTATGGGGTTTCACAAACGACCACAAGTTCTTTGGGCCCTTAATCTCTTCGCTTAGTGCCCTTGCCCTGTGTTTCCTCAAGTGCTCGTGATCATCTCCCTCTGACAGCAGGAAACTCAGAGATGAAACCAGTTGCATTACTGTTTCTGGAGCAAGTTCTTGTCTTTAATTTCCAAGAACTCTGCTTCAACTAGGGCCTCAGAAGTGGAAACAGAGCATGGAATAAGAAAAAGAGGAAGAGGAGCAAACACACAGTTTTCCCTCAAATGTTTTCACACAGTGACTTATTTCACTGGGTTTTCCCAAGGTGAAAATCAAACATTACTATCTCATTTTATAGATAAGGAACTTGAATGGAGGTACCAAAGGGCTAAGGAACCTGCCAAACAGTTGGAAGTGGTTAAGGCTGGACTAGGATTTGGGCTTTAGGATCTTCTTTCCATCAAACCACTGTTACTGACCCAGGCTCTGGGAGCTGACCACCACTTCCCACTGGGAGCGGGAAGCTTCCACTGGGAGCTGCTCTGGGCCCTTGAGCAGGCAATTTCTTCTAGACAATGAGGGTCACACTTGTGAATTTTCAGTAATGTACAAGTATCATGTTGGGAGTACCACTCTGATGACATAGCTGTGTGTCCAACTGCATTATTGATCTTCATCCTAATTACAGCAGAACTCTCACTTATACAGATACTGCTTACAAAGTAACCTCAAACACCTCAAGTGCACACAATCATGAGCACTTAGGCATACAGGAGATATACCTAAGAGATGGGAAATATGGAAAAATGACCTCTGAATTGCCAATATTAAGACTCAATTAGTTCATATCTTAAAGTTTATGCATTTGACTTATACAATAACTTATGGACTCTTCACTTGGAACCTGCTCAGTGCTGCTTTACAAAATCGAACAATCTGGTGAATCTGATTTTTCGGGTGGTAGCCTATTGGAAAGGAGAGCAGGATGGTAAGAGTGGGCACAGTGACAACAGTGAGAATTGTTAGAGCCAACCTCAAGAAACCTCACAATCTGGGAACATGCTGTGTTTGTGCCATACATACTTTAATAAGTCCAGGCAGTATCACTCACTACATTAAAATAGCATATATAGTAAATGATGTTTATAATAACTTCTGGATCACTGAGGGAAAACTAAGATGTAGGGTAACATAAGATTCTTTTATGATAGACTCCCATAAAAAGACAACTCTTTCCTAAGTGGTCTATAAAATTTACTTATATGGATTGCCTCATTCCCCCAAAATACAGTATAAAAATAATAACTAATATTTTTCAAGGCTTCCCAAGGGCCAAATACTACCTTAAATGCTTTAATCTTTACAGCATGGTTATTACTACCTTCAGAGAAGGTTAAAAATGGACAAAACAGAGTGAGGAAACCTGGGATATCCCCACGTGTTCTAGCAGCTTCGAGTTTTTGATACCCTAGTCTGAGAACAGAGGGCTGACACCACCTTGCTGGGCGACAGAGCTCCCAGGGAAGTTCCTCAGTCTGTTCATTCTTATCTACATCCTGCAAGACACAGGCCTCACCAGGGTGTGGATGTCTTGTGTTCTGATGGATCTACTGTGCATGCACCTTTCACTGGAATGACTGTGGGCCAGGAGAACCCTTATAAAACCAAAAACGCCATCGATAGTGGCGTTCGGGTATCTGGAAGAGGTAAGAGGGGGTGTGTACTTGTATATGTATGGGCCACATACGGATGCTTGATGTTTACTTATTGAATGCATGTTCCATAATAGACGTTCCATACTTCTTTCAAGATGATAAAACCTGTAACATAAAGGACAGAGGGTGCCAAACTAAAACAGCTAATGCATTTCCAAAGATGTTCCCCTGGTTTCCATGGAATCATCTTCTTTATGCACACACTCCACCTAAATATCCAGCTGACTGAGAGCTTTCTTCCTGTGGCCCATGTGCTTTTGCTTAACAATATATAAACAAAGCCACTTTCAGCAATATTAACTATCATGAATAGATTTACCAGAATCCCACAGTTGGAAAATGTTGGCCTTTCTGCAAGAACTGACTGCGAAATATTTACAAAGGCCCCTATATTCTAGGTAAAGCTGGGTATCCTGGTACTCCAGGCACTGGGCTTGTTGTTTGGTTGTTTTAATTTGTTTGAGGTATACACACAGAAAAGTGTACAGAGCATTATACAGCTCCGTGAACTTTCACAAAGTGAATACACCCACATAACCAGTACTTAGATCAAGAGAAAGAACATCAGCAACACCCGAGGGACCCTTTGTGCCACCTTTTAGTCATTATTCCCAGCAAGTGCAATCACTTCCCACCGTAGCTTAGTTTTGCCTGTTTTTGAAGATGATATAAATAGAATTAAACAGCATGCAGTCTCTTTCTCTCCACCTCATGTTAGTGAGATTCATCCATATTTTTCATGTTGTTTTAGTTCCTTCATTCTTATTGCTTTATAGAGTATTCCATTACATGCATATATCTTCATCTATATAATCATTCTTTAGATGGACACTTAGGTAGCATCCAGCTTTAGGTGATTAGGAAAATGCTGCTATGAACTTTCTTGCACATGTCTTTTAATGAACATAAATATGCATTTCTTTTGGGAGTGAGTCCAGAGGACAATCCCTTCACTAAGCAAGCAGCACTTTGTGAGAGAGCCCACACCTTGAGGAGCTATAGGGTAGCTTAGGCCTGAACGACAAGAGAAGCTGCTGCCATTGAATGGAGTCCAGTTATTAGCCAAGGCCAAGGTTGGCACAGTTACCTAATAGGCAGCAGAGATGAAGCAGTAATCAGCTTCATCTGAAGCACAGAGACCTATGGCATTGTCCAGTTAATCCTGGTGACCCTAGAATGAAAGAGATGGGCACCCTACTAAAACCTTATTTGATTTGTAGAGTGGAAACACTCTGGGTTTGATGAACAGAATTCTGACTTCAATCATCACAAGTAAGGGTCACAAACTACCCCACCCCAATTCCCAGACTTGAGCCAGTTCAGTCCCAGAGCCCCTTGAATGAAAGGGAGGCTGACTCTCTTTGAGAAAGGGCTCTGTCACACAGCCAAAAATGTATACTGTAAACCTGACTTCTAGCTTTCCCCAAAGGGACCTGCGGCCATTTAGCAGAATGACTATACACTGGGGAGGAAGAATTAGGTTTTTCAGAGATTGATGGACACTCACTCAAAACTGATACTAATTCCTGGAGACTAAAAAGACCACTGCGGTCCACCAGTCAGACAAGGGGCTCCTAGGGTCAGGTAATCAATGCAGTCTTTCACTAGGGTCCATCTTACAGTGGGCCCAGTGCATCCACAAATCCACCCTGTGGTATTATAATTTTCCCAGTTGCATAATTAGAATCAATATACTCAGCAACTGGCAGAATGCTGTAGGAGAGGAAGTGCTAGATTACTTGGTGTATGTGTACCTTCGATTTTAGTATTATAGATACTGGCACAGTTTTCCAAAGTAGTAGTACCAACTTACACTCCTACTAAAGGTATATGAAAGTTCCAGTTGCTTCATTACACAGTACTTGGTATTATTTATCTACCATTCTCATTTCAACCGTTCTGATGGATATGTAGTAATATCTCACTTAGCTTTAATTTGCATTTCCCTAATGGCTAATAAAATTGAGCATCCTTTCATACTTATTGGTAACATGGATACTGCCTTTTGTGAGGCGCCTATTCAAGTATTTTACCGTCTTTCTTGTCTGCCTTTTTCTTATTGGTATGTAGAAGTTTTTTTTTTTACTGGGTTGGCCAAAAAGTGCATTTAGTTTTTTCCATACGATGGCTCTAGTAGTACTTAGTTGTCTTTATTTGAAACAATTTTGTTAGGATTGTGTTGTGACAGCTGTCATATCAGCTGTCATTTAAAAAAACTTATCAAAGTTCGTGAATTTTTGTGCAACCATTTTAATATTGAAGATAGAAGAAGATAAGCAACATTTTTGGTGTATTATGCTTTATTATTCCAAGAAAGGTAAAAACACAACTGAAACGCAAAAAGATCTGTGCAGTGTATGGAGAAAGTGCTGTGACTGATTGAACGTGTCAAAAGTAGTTTGTGTAATTTCTCGGTACTATTGACATTTGGCCAAATAATTCTTTGCTGTGGGGCTGTCTTATGGATTGGAAGATGTTTGGCAGCATCCCCGGCCTCTATTCACTAGAAGCCAATGACAGGAGACAGCCAACATACTCAAAATACCTAGATCAATAAAGTTATTGGTGAAAATGAAAACCATGTCTTTTATTTTATGGAAAAAACTAAACAGACTTTTTGGCCAACGCAATGTCTTCTGGATATGAGCCCTCTGTCAGATATATGTATTGTAAATATTTTCTCCCACTTTATGGGTTTTCATTTTTTTTAAATCCTCACAAGAGGATATGTTTACTGATTTGTAAAGACAGACAGACAGACAGACAGAGAAAGAGAGAAACACTGATATGAGAGAAACATTGATTGGTTACCTCCTGTATGTGCCCTAACCAGGGATTAAACCTGTAACCTAGGTATGTACCCTGACTGGGGATCAAACCTACAACATTTTGGTGTATGGGATGACACTCCAACCAACTCAGCTACCTAGCCAGGGTGTTCTTTACTTTCTTAATGTTTCTTTCAATAAATAAAAATTCTTGTTTTTAATGCAGCCCAATTTAGTAGTATTTTCCTTTATTGTTAACACATATTTCCACCCTGAAGCCATAAAGATATTCTATATTCTAATCTACAAGCTTCACTGCTTCATCTTTCATATTTAGATATAATTTGATTTTATAGAGTTACATAGATTTATAAAATTTGAGATGAGGTCAAATTTTTCTTCATACTGATGTCTAACTGACTCAGTACCATTAACTTGACAAGACCATTTTTTTCCCTACTACATTTCAATATCTTTTATCATATATGAGGGTGTGAATATACATGGCTCAATTTCTGATTTTCCCATCAGTCATTTGTCAATCTTTCACAAATACCACACTGACCTACTGCAGGTCTAAAATACATCTTGATGTCTGGTAGTATCAATCTTCCAACTTTGTTCTTTCAGGTTGCTTGGCAGTTCTTCATCATTTGCATTTCCAATTATAGAATCAGTTTGTCAATTTCCACTAAAAAGCCTGTTGGGACTTTGATTGGATTTTCATTGATTATATGTATCATATTGAAAAGAACTGCTATCATAAAAGTAATGAATCCTCCAATTAATGAATATGTTATATCGTCCATGTATTTAGGTCTTGCATTGTTTTCAGTGTAGGTGTCTTGCACATATTCCGTTTATATACAGAGTCTGGCAGAAGTAATGCTTGCTTGAGTATGGCTGGTAGGCTAACAATTTATAGTGTTAATTTGCACATTGCACCTAAAATGTCCTATGTTGTGCTTGAGTGTGCTACTGTTATGTTACAGAATTACATGCTTATGATTTTGTAATAAAAGATTTTGTAATAAAAAAGAGATGTTATTTGTGCCAGACCCTATAGGTATGTAAGACACAACTTACTAATTTTGTTTAGATATTCTATGGCAGTATATACAATAGGAATATAATAAAAGCCACAGAAGTTATTTTAAATTGTCTAGGAGTCACATAAAGTAAAAAGAAATACGTGAAATTAATTTTAATAATATATTTTACTTAACCCACTATCTCCAGAATATTTTCATTTCGAAATGCAATTAATATAAAGATTATTATTTTACCTTGTTTGGGTACTGTCTTCAAAATCCAGTGTGTACTTTGTACTTAGAGCACATCTAATTCAGATGAGCTGCATTTTAAGTGCTAATGAGCCACATGTGGCTAGTGGCTACCTGGCTACCATGTTGGATGGCACAGCTCTACAGCCTTATGTTTTCTGTACACTTGCAGTGTTTGCAATGACATAAATGTGTTGAAGTCTTCTATTACTACCGGGTTTCCATCTATTTCTCTTTGCACCTCCTGAAGTCTCTGTTTTATATAGATGGTTTCTGCGTTATTTAGCACATGGATAATTGACACTGTTGCATCTTCATTGGATTTAGCATTGTAAATTGTCCTCCTTTGTCTTGTTTCAATGCTTTTTTGGCCTGAATTCCAATCTCTGGTTACAGGATCATAACTCTTGCTTTCCTTTTGGCTTCCATTTTCTCGGCAAATATTTGTCCAGACCTTAATTTTTTGCCTTTTTTTAATGATTGTGGGGTTTTTTCTACACAGTATAGAACTGAGTTTTCCTTTTCAAGTTAATAAGAAAATCTATTTAATAGATGAGTAAACATTAATAGATATAACATGTATTTGGTCCCAATGTTGTCATATTATAATTATAGTATTATATTAACTTGATTTCTCTATTTGCTGGGTCTTTAAATGTTTTCCCTTTGGTATTTAGAAACATTTGTATTCTTGTGCCAGTTATTTCCATTTTTCCTTGTTCTTAAAGTCCAATAGTTTAATTAGACTATGTCTTAGAGTTGACATTGTTCTAGGTCAATTTTCTCAGGTACCTAGTGTTTTTCTGCTATTGTTTAATGTCTTTATTAATTTTCATTTAAATCTATTCTTCCTTGGGCATCTTCCTTGGGCATCTTGCAATTTTTGTCTTTATTCCTGAAATGATTTTGTCATTTTACTCTTCCCTCATTGAGTTCAATCAACTCTTTTTGTTTTTTCCCTCATTTCTGTTATTTTTTTAAATTTCTGATTGAAGACTATTAAAATTCAGATAGTGAACAATTTTACTTCTTCTTTTTTTTAGGCTTCTATATTAAAATGTTCTACATTAAGCCAATTAAATATAAAGGTTCTATCAAGAAAAGAGAGAAACTGGGAACTCTATTGCCCTTGCAGAAAATTTATCCTGGCATCCAATCCCATGTACACATTGAAAACTGTGACCTGAGTGATCCTATCGTGTACCTATAAATGAAAGACAAATGACTAGATCTTCTAGATAGAAAGCCATCTTCTTAGCACCTGAATACATATCCTGCTTTTCAAGAAATTCATGTTCAAATAGAAACAGAATAAATGCATGGAAGAAAACGGTATGTTGATTTCAATCCACTGCCACTTTTTTGTTTTTGTATGTCAACTAATTTCTCAGGGCTCGCTGATCTTTCTGTAACCTATGATACCTGGGATGGTGTGGGGTTTTTTTATTTATTTATTTTTTTAGATTTCTTAGTCCTAAATACATAGAATAAATAAACATATAAATTAAAGCTGGTTCAGACTGCATTTTTAATGATTCTAAAACAAGATTTCTGCTTTATAAATGGCCTGAAACTGTTTTTATGGTGTAAGAATAGAGGATTGTACAATATTGGACACAATATGCACTTAATAGATATTGACTGAATAAACTGGAGGCTCCTTTTGAGTTAAGCTTCTGGAGAATTTCAGCAATTTCCTTAGGTTTGTCAAACTGGTTGGATCATGAGCTCCTTGCACGGACAAAACAGAATTCGCGTGTCTTTATATCTACACATTCCCACACTGCATGTAAATGGTAGATCTTCTAGGTAATGAATAACTGTAGTCTAAGAAAACACGTAATATTCTAGATTTCAGTATGATCGCATGACAAGGAGTACTAGAAGGAAAGAGGTCTATCCTAACCTGAGATATCTCATGGAATCAAGTCAGTCAGCCTCATGTAGCCATATAATAGCTACTTATTTCTACACAACCCTCTATATCTATATTATTCTTTCCAACAGGTACCAGTGTGAAATAAAACCATACAAATGTTCAAAGGACCAGAAATAATATGACTCCCTAGATTTTAGTCAGTCAGTAAGAAATGAGTAAGTTGAACTCATCATTCTGGAAACTTCCTTCATAAACTTTTGCTTAGATCCTTTTGGAATGTAGAAAACTGCAGCAAAATGACTCCATTCTTAGTGTAGTTGTTAGAGGAAAATGTAACTCATTGAACTTTACTACTGGTGAGAAGTGGCTGCAGTTGTATACTAAGACATAGGTATAAGAATATTCATGACATCATTATTCGTCAGAGCAAAACCTGGAACAACTTAAATGACCATCAACGGTGAGATGGACAAATAAATCATGGTTATAGAATGGAATATTACATAGCACTCATAATAAATAATTCTTAGCTAATATAACACAATGAATCAATCACAGCAATATAATATTGACTAAAAAAATAGTCCAAAAGATCAAATATAGCATGATATTCTTTTTAAAAAGTTAAAACTAAAGTCAAAACATAATTTTTAGGAACACATAAGTATGTGATAAAAAAATATAAAAAGAAAATCAAACAAATAAACACTAGTAGCCTAAGGACTTGATAGGAAAGGACCACTCAGACAAATTTAAGTTACTATCAATGCTGTAGTTTTACAGTTAGGAGGTGATTTCGTAAGTATTTATCATTATGAATTACACTGGTACCTCGGTACTTGTCATTAATTCATTCTGATGAATGGTGAGCAAGCGAGGATTGGTGAAGCATTTTCTCTTGTGGGTTGGCATCGTGACTCATACGAGTTCTAGCAAGTGCAAGTGGTGAGCAAGTGCCAAGTGCTGAAACATTTTTTCTCCTCAATTTTTGATGAGTACAGGGTTTGACAAGTTCTGAAGCTGACAAGTACCGAGGTACCACTGTATATGTTACAGATGTAATAGGACTTGCAGGTAGATGGCCAGAAAAGAGAGTTAATGATGGTTCTCAGATAGTTTAGAGTCTATGCAACACAATTAGTTGTTTCTCATACCCAGTAAGATACTATTCTCTACTACATTATAATGTCTTATACAAGGCTGACAAATTAAGAAGTTTTGGTTATAAAAAAAGAAAACTATAACCAGCACTATCTGGTTTGATAATATATCTTTTCATCTCTTCAGTGTCAAGTAATTTTAGATTGCTTCCAAAAATTACATTGTTTTCAAAGGGCAAAGTCTGTGTCTCTTGAGAGTACAAAAAAGAAAATAACACACAGACTTTAAAGGCAATTTTTAAAGAGCTCTAAAATGTTTCAACAATGAAATATGTGCATAGCATTCTAAATAATCAACCTCCTGAAGTGACTGTTTTAAAAATCAGACTCATTACCTGGAATGGAGAGCTTCCCCAAGGTAGAGCAAGAACGTTTCCTTCTGCCTAGCATTCCACAAGAACTCTCACATCTGTTGAATGGAAATGCAAACTTTAGACTAAAGGACTTCTTTCTTAGGAAGAACTAGAATACAGCGCCCTCTGGTGCATTATATCAGAGTTGTTGTTTTTTTAAATTTCCTTTTAGGTTTGAATGTCAAAATGTTCAGCTTAAAGTACTGTTACGGTTCAAATGACAGAGAATTAACAGTACTGAGTAACTTATTTTTCTTTAGTGAAAGTGGTTATAATACATACTTAAAAATGTGGTATCAGGTATTAGTCTCATAAAAACTGAACAAAATCAGTTTTTATTTTGGAAAATTTTTTTTTAGTTTTCTGCAGGAAAGTAACTTCATGGAAATAAAAGTTAAGTGGCCAATTTAGGGTTAGGTCTATATAGGGAAGAATTCTTATATCCTTGTGACATTTATCACATTTAGTGGCATATCAACAGCAATGAATATAATTTTAAAATCTGTCCATCTCCCTAGTATTTAGTACAATACAAATGAGCCCAGGAAGGTTCATAAGGAAGAAAAAACAAAAACTTGAGAATCCTATTGTTGTGTGTCTTCAGTATACCTACAATAGAACCTTTTCTCCCATTCTCTCCATTTACATTTTGCCTACAAAATTATCCTAACTTTTCCAGAACCCTTCAACACATAGAAAAACACAAATTTAACATGAACAAGTTTGCTTACAGAACTAAAATATTTTTAAAAGCCTAAAGCTCAAAATCCATCTAATATCAAACTCTTTCATTTACCTAGAATCCTCGAATCTTAAGTAAACAGTGCTTTCCATTGACTTCCACAGTAAATGAGGAGGCATTTTCATTAAACGAAACATCAAGAATACTTCATATTTCCTCATCTTGCTTTTGTTTGTTCTTCAATTTATCAACTCAGTAAGATCAGCCATGGTCTCATTTAATTGAGCTGATGAGTTTTAGTCTAACTTTTTTTCTAAGAGTTATTACAGTGCTTGGTTCACTAGGCTTGACTACTAAAGACCACTATTTAGAGCAGCAATTTATCATTCAATGTAAAAGAGGCCACTTATAGTCATTATTTCTCTATGCTGGTGGGCTACAGGAATAAACTCCCCCTCGACCTCTCCCCTTTTCTACACCCTTTCTGTTTTGCTTTGCTTTCCTCTAGTGCAAACACCACAGGCATTCTATTACCTTCCTGCTCAGGCACACATACTTTAATATCAGCTGAGACTGGAAGTTTATGTCTTTAGTTTTTCCACCATTAATTACTCTGATCTCCAAGCAGTCTGACCCCTCCATCTCAGTTATACCACTTCCCTTCTGTCTGTTTGTCCTGTTATTCTAATTGGACTCTAAGTTCCCTGTCATTTGCTGCTTCTGCACTCTAGGAGAGTACAGAAATCTTAAGGGATAGCTGATATAATCTGCAGTAGTACTAACTGACTTTAAGAAATTGTTTTTTTTTCCAACCAGTAATATTAGCTCCATTGGCATTTATTTAGTGTGAACTAATTTACTACACACTGTTTTGAGAGGTTTGGACTCAAAGGTGAATGAAATGAGATGCCTGTTCTCCAAAAATACTCAAAAACTGAAAAATAATAAATATATTTTTAACTTTCTTTTTATTTTTAAATTTATTATCTTAGAGAATTTTAAAATATTGAAGGGAACAAGTTTGGTGGGATTGGGGAAGGAAGGTGGGGATGGCTGGGGTGGGGGGAAAATGCAGACAAGTGTACTTGAACAACAATAAAATAAAATAAATTAAAAAATAAATACTACAGAAAGGTTATAGAAATAAAAAGAAAGTATTTAAGTAAAACTTACTGAGTGCCTACTATGTGCTAAACATCATTGTAGATGCTGGGAACACAACAGTGAGTAAAACCCAACAGTGATCTTACACTGTGCAATAGGAGGAGCAGGTAATAATACAAGTAAATGGCAAATTACAATAATAAGGGTCACGAAGAGCAGTCTCAGAGTGCTAAGAGTCACGGAGGCTTCCCTGAGGAAAAGAATCTAACAGGAAAGAGCTGAGGGAACAAAGAGAGTAATCAAAGTAGAATGAATAATATGTACAAATGCCTTCTGACTAGAAGGCGCGGCAGTCTTAAGGACCTGAAAGAGAATGGGAGCGAAAGGGCACCGGGCAGCTTGTTGGGAAGAAAATGAGAGCAAAGCAGGGTGAAGCCAGACCTTGCAGGATCTTGTGAATCATTTTAAAGATATATCTTCATCCTAAAGTCAATGCATAGCCATTAAGGAATTTTGCTTACCACTGATTAAATTACAAGATCGCTCTGCAAAGTATTTGGCATCATTTCAGATGCACAGTAATAGGTCAGTAAACACTGATTCCCTCCCAAACCCACTCTGCAAAATTTACTTTTTTTTATCTCAGTAGTGTATTTAATCAATTAACAATCACAGTACCTTCAAAAGATGAATTAGCATTATTTAATTTTAGTCTAATGTCAATTTACTCTCAAGTTAATGTAATAAAGTAGAATTCCAAGTGTACTAGAAATTAAAAGCTGTTTATTAAATCATAACATATTATATAGTGCTAAAAATGAAGTATAATTAAGTCAGCATCTGTATCTGTATTTTGATTTTACTCTTAGTTTTTAATACTAAATACTTTGTAAAATATATTCATATTAAGATGACACAGAAACAATTAAAACAATATAAAGTTGTAAATGGCATAATTTAAGAGATCCAAAGCCAATATTATAAAGTTATTTAGCAAAGTAAAATATGCCTTCAAGGAAGGCTAAACAACTTATCTAGAAACTATTTGTAGTTTTTAGCGTATTAATTATCTAACCACAACACAGTCTCTGTGCTGTATTTAGGAAAATTTCTGGCTTTTCAAATTTCTCTTATTTTTTCAAATGTTTCTGCTGCAACCTATTAAGAGAGTTTGCAAATGATGAAATACTTTACCTAAAATATTTCAGCAATGCATCTTAAATTTTACATTTGCATAGACTGAAAGAAGCTAAGTTTTTTATTTAAAAAAAGAGTTAAGAATCTTTGGCAGTCAATTACCAAACAGGCATGACATCAGGGAACCACAGTCTTCCCAGGTATTTGGAAACTTCAGTGTGAATTTCGTCTAGGCTATAATTGTCGTCGGGGATCAAAACTTCCTCCATTATAGAGAGGTGGGTTAGCCTTGTCCCACACAGTCTTACAAACTCAACAAATGCACTACAGCTAACTTCACATTCACTCAGGCCCAAGGCTGTGAAGTTTTTACAGTGTTTAGCAATACCAATAAGTTCATCATCAATAGTCTGGAGACCATTGGCACATACCACTAACTCAATTAGTCTTGAACAGTTAAGACCTATCCGTCCAAGAACGGCTTTGCTTACTGAACGGCCAAAATAAAGGTGAGTGACAGGAGTGTTTTCTTGGAAGAATGTCTCAAATTCCTCTTCACACAAAAAGAAGTACATAACAACATTAACTCCAGGGGAGTGTTTAATAAGTGCATCCCAACTTTGTTTTTTAATAGAATGAAATTCAATTTGTCCAGGATTTTCACTCACAACATCAATTCGAAGATGCTCAAGGTTAACATGAGTCTCACTTGAAAGTGCCAGGAGAAGTTCATCACTTAGCATGTAATAATTCAATGCTAGTTCTCTAAGGCCTTGACAATGATCAGCTATACAAAGGATTCCTGTGGGAAATGAGAAAAAATTCTTGAGAACAAAGATCATACTAACAATTAATGTTTCGTCAATTTACATTTGATATTAGTTATTCATTATTTACTAAAAGAGACATCTAATGATTTCTGAGGAAATGGATGCCAAGATATACATAATCATCTATAATAATAATATACAGGGCCTGGCAGAAGTAACACCACTGAGTGTGGTTGGTGGGGTATGTGAATGTTCATGGGATGGACAGCAATTTGAGCATTTCACCTAAAATTTCTTATGGTGTGCTTGAGTGTGGTATTGTTATGTTACAGAATTGCTTATGATTTTGTAGTAAAAGATTTTTATGTAATACAAAAGAGACATTATTTGTGCTGGACCCTGTATATATAACTAAATGCTCTTAGGAGAAGAAATTTAAATTAGCTTACAGATTAAGATTTCTTTTGAAAATAGATTAATAAATTATGTTTCAAAAGCATGTAGCTTTCTATAAGAAACTGCATTGTTACTATTATTATAGTAAAGAAAGATCATGCAAGTTTAAAAAATATAACCTACCATCAGATGAAACATGAGGACAGCTACTCATTTTTAGGAGTCTTAGAGTATCACTATTATTTGCCACAAGAATCTTCAGTGAGGGATCATCCACTGGTGTGTCTTCAATTTTGATTGATGACAATGATTTTGAGTTGATAAAAACAACAGTAAGTGCTGACACAAAATGAGACTTGCATGGCCATAAGAAAAAAATTATGAAAATATTATTTAAAGATCTATAACTTCAATCAAATAATTCATGAAAATACATCAACATATGCTTATAATAACATAGTAAAAGCAATCAACATATTTCTGTTTTTTATAGCACCATTAGGCAGTAGAAGACATTTTTATGACGAAGTATAGTTTTTTAAATACCTTTATAATTCATAAATGCAATGATGAGAAGGGAAGAAGTTTCAAAAATTTCATAAATATGTCTTTCAATTATTTTCAATCTTAAGGACTTAGTTTTCAACATTAAAAGGATATGATTATCTTTACTTATTAGAATAGAAGTTGGCAAGTTATGGTCTGCCAGCCAAACCCAATCCAGTCTGTTATTGGTATAGCTCATGAGTTAAGAATAGTTTTTACATTTTAAAATAATTGCAAAAAATGTTTCGAAGACTATTTCATGACATGTGAAAATTGTATGAAGCTCTTTCAGTGTACTAATTAAAGTGACTGTAACACAGCCATGTTCCTTCAAGTACATACTGTCTATGCCGACTTCAACACTGTGCTAGATAGAGTTGATGGTATTGCAACAGGAGAGTTGCAGCAAAACTGCATGAGCCACAAAGCCTAAAATATTTACAATCTGTACCTGTTCAAACCCTGCCTTGGAGGAAATAGAATTTTTATCTGGTTTATTCACTCCTGTATTCCCAGCACCTAAAATAGTATCTGGCACATAGTAGAAGATCAATAAATATTTGCTGAAGAATAAATGGACAAATGATGTCATTCTTTGATGACATGCTTTTTGCTAGCAAATTAAACAAAAATATGTTTTGAAAACTTTCTGTTTTGAAGATTGACAAACTAAAGCTTGTTTATAGTTTGAGTTCAAAATGGGTGGGGTTTCACAAGTTTTCAGATCCAGTGTTTTTGGATACAGACAGAAAGTCTGGAAACAAAATCCTTGCATGATCATTTTTCTTCTTTCAAACTCTATTTGGATCCTACCAAAGGTTCTATTGTCCCTATTAGAATGACCAAACTGGTTACAAATCTAAATTAATTTATAAGAAAATCCATTGGTGTATACTAATTGTTAACTGATTTACACAAATTTTTATATAGCAGATGGCTAGACCTCTTTACTTATTTTATGATGCCAAAAATTGTTAGAGAAATATAAATACATCACTCTTTTTCTTTAAGAAATATAAGGTTGTTTTCCCCTTTAATCAACTCTCAGTGGACTCTCTTAATCCTGAAGGACACGGTTACGTATCAGAAACAGGTAGCCTCTACTTTTTGAAAGTTTTGCTTTACATCACTTTACTTTTACAGAAGACCTATATTAGTACTTGTTTTCATAAACTGGAAATCCAAAGAGGATTTAATTTTTATGAAGCAGGGCAAAAAGCAAAAGTGACATTCAGCATTTTGGTTTGCAGTGAGCTGCTGCAGAGGCAGCATGCGCCTTCAGCAGCGAGAGCAGCCCCCGTCCACTCCTCCTCCAGGAGCCACACTCAGCCTCTCCGCACTGGGCTGCCATAGCTTTGAGCTGTGTCTGTGATCATCTGTGCTTCACATTCATTTGTTTTGTGTATCCATTGGTAAGATGTGTCCTAAGATAATGGCTTCTGTGCTTATACTGTTTTGGCTTACAAAAGGTTTTATAGGAAAACTGTGCTTTTGGATAGTAGGGGAAACTTGTACAAGTTTTATTGTAGTAACAATATATTCTTTTTAGCACTGTTTATGCCTAGCAAAATGCTGTACTTCTATCTTACTTCCCCTTAGTTTACAAATGAAAAAAAAAAAGAGGCTTAGAGAGATCCACAACTTTATCAGAAATCACAGAGCTCATTTTACTGTGGAGGCAGAGCTGGAAATGAAGCCAGCTAGTTGCCGTCGCCTCGCTCTGGTGTCTGCATCAGCTAAGCTAGAAGCTGGTTCTTGAAGCTGATGTACAACATGAGAGACAGCTTAGAATCTAAAAATTTTAGGTCAGTCTGATTCCACAGTCTATCAATAAGGAAATAACCATTTAGAACTGTAAGCTTCTACCTGATTACTTACATTACTCTAATCCCCAAATGACCCATTTTTAAGGGCATCTCTTAAAATGATAAACAAGCTAGCAGAAATGCTTGCTAAAAGAGAGCCGTGACACAGTTTATGAGAGACAAGATGTTACTATTCCTCTACCCTCTTCTATAGGAAAGGTTCCATTAGCCCGTTCTACTGACAACCATAACTTAGTGCTTTATTATATATCAGCCACTATTCTAATTCTGGATTTAAAATGGTAAATAAACTAATTAGAATATCTTCCTTCAAGGAGTTTATGGTTTTGTCTGGGGAAAAGAATAAACATCAATGAGGTATTTTGAGGTATTGACAAAAAATATAAAGAAACTAAAATATTGTAATATAGTAGAGAGTCACTGGAAGAGTTGGTGCTGTTTTAGCAAAAACAGTCAAGGAAGGCCTCTCTGAGGAGATGGCATTCAAGCTGAAGCCTGAATGAAGAGAAGACAGTTATCAGTTTCTGTGGCAGAGACTGCTGGTTGCTTCTGAACAACCATTCATACTTTCTTCTTTGGTAATCTAGTCCCAATATTTAGCAGGGTACATTGCACCCAGCTAAAAGACATCTGTGTGGCCATAGGGCTAAATTCTGGCCAAGGAGACAAATGGCAGCATTATGACAAACTTATGGCTAGTCCATAGGGCATATCCTTCTTCCCCCATCACCTCCATCCAGCTGTCTACAATAAGGACGTGATGGCTGGAGCTTAGAAAGCCATCTTTGACACTGAAAATTAAGAAAACATCTTGGAGAGAATGCAGTGCCTGGAGGAAGCCTGGGTTCCAAACACCTTTACACCAGCTATGGACTGTCTCACCTAGGGATTCCTTTAACGCAAGAATAAACTTCAGTCCTGTGTTTTAACCCATTGTTATTTTGGAATTTCTATTACATGGACTGAAACATCATCCTAACAAATACAGTTTATTTAGTTAAATATTATGCTGTTCCACCTCCAATGGAGAGAGTCTACAAGTACAGGAAATACATCCATTTACACATATTCAAAGTGATTAAGTAAACTAGCACTTGAAAATCATATATCTAAATTTACATGAATGACATTTACTGGGGAACCGTTTACTAAAATTTATCTGAAGGATAAAACCATGCATAAGATATTTCAGCAAAAATAAGTGTTAGTTAACAGAAAACTGCTTTAAATACCTCATTGAGTACAAGCAGAATATTGTCTGTTTTTAAGAAAAGAATCTTTTCTGCTAGTTTTACAATATTTAAGAATCTCACAAAAAAGCATACCATACTTACCTTTGACATATTCATAAAACTTGGCTTGGCTGTTGAAATCAAGCCCAAGGTCTGGATAGAACAATTCACCAGCTGAGAAAGTATATCACAGGCAGCTTCTGCTGATTCAGTACTACTATCAACCTATAAAGACAATTTTAAATCTTAATTTAATGAAGGTAACTATTAGAAAGTTACTGGCAAATACTTATTTAATAGAGTTCATTTGCAAAATTGTATTTACTGCACAAACTACAAAATAAATTAGTATTTTTTCTTTATACAAAATCTTTCAGATAAAAAAGTGAGAAAGATGATGACAAGTTAACTTTCTAAGCACTCCATACTTTCAAATCTTTTACAATTACCTGAATTTTAATAATAGCATCCAAGTGAAGGAAACTGAAGTTTAAGTTATTCAATTATAGCTCAAGTTCTATATCTCAACCTATACAAATAACTACAGAAAAACAGGAAATAGTTTGAGATAAAAATTCTGCAAAATTCATTGACTGCCTCAACACAAGGATGTGAATATTAAAATTGTTGTTAAACTGTAAGTCATGGTTTCTATTTGATGCTTATTTTTCTTACCTTAAAGCTGACATACTGAAGGTGGGCAGCATGCTTTTTAATAATCTGCTGAATGAGATCAGGATGAGTGGACTTAAAATATGAAGTAGCTGACTGGTTCAGTTCAAATTCAAACTTTCGCCAAAGATCAGGAATATGAAAAACTTCATTCCATCTCCTACATACAGAAGATGCCCGGGCCCGATCTATTAAAGGAAGGTACTGAAAAATGCGTAACACTACATGGTGAGGCAAACTCCCCCAGTCTAGAAGAACAGTGTACATATGAGTCTGGTTGAGAGAAGAGCAGAATCCAAGTTTTGGCTGTTTCACTGCTGGTGAGGACTGGACAACTTTATTCACAGCAGATAAATTGTTCCTCTTCATTCTGTAAACATTAAAAATGTTAAATGGTCACTTTTCCACATTTCATCATACATTTGTGCTCTAATTGTATAGAATAACAACATTAGACAATAAAACAAATTGTAAGACAAAAGTAATCTTCCACTATTGCCTTTATGTGCTGCGGATACAGAAATAAATAAAAGGGAACCTGTTCTCAAAGAGCTATGACCAAATGGTGAAATGCAGTGGCAAATGCCATCACTGAAACTGGGACAAGTTGCAATGGAAAAATAAAGCAATGCTATATAATTGAGTTTGTATGTGGGAGGGGTGATTGAGCAGGCTCTGAAGAGAAAATGTCCCAGAAAGCTGTGTACGTCCCAGGTTTATTCCTGGTCAATTACTGTATTCTTACTATCTCCTACACAGAAGGAAGCATTACGCTGCAATTGTGTTAAGAACTCCTGGGGGGTCTAGGGGACAGTAAACCACAATTAAAAGCATAGGTTTCAATGAGTCCCAGCTCTGCCATTTGCTAACCATGAGATCTCGCTTGAGCAAATTAATTTAAGCCTCAGTTTCTGCATCTGAAAAGCAGGGAGAACAGCAGTACCATCTCATAAGGTCGTTGTGAGAATTAAAATACTTTTTTTTTAAGAATTAAAATACCTTAAGTGCCAGCACATAGTAAGTGCTCAATAAATGTTGCAGTTGCTGTTATTTTAAATTCTCCAAAGCATTTTTCTGAGCAAATTTCATTAAGTTGAAGCACAATTCTAACAAAATGTCAAATGATCTGTCACGATTTTCAGATATACTCTAAACACAGAAGCTCTAGAGAAAATGGATAAAGCAGGGACAAAGTCTGTGTAAGCAACACACCTGACCACTACTCACCAATGTAAAGGAAAGATGAAACAGCAAAGGAAAGAGCATTCTTCCCCAACAAAAAGAAATGATAAATCTCCAGGTATTAGTCAGCCTGAAATACAACTAAGTTTTAACATATTTCAGGTCCAGATATACCTAAATGTATTGGGTTATCTTATACATATTCTTACATAAGAATGCAACATATTTTAAGCATACAATTATTTGAGAAGCAAAATAATGGTAAGAATAGTTCTGAACTTCAATGTTGGTTGACTATTTAATCCTCATTTCACCCTTGAACACTAGGAATGTATATGTGGAAGATTCAGTGTCATAGTTAAAACATACCTTTAAATCTAATGAAATATTTAATATGTAATGTTTCTGTCTTGTGAGTCACTCTGATGTGAAACATTTCTTAATTACAACATAGAGTTGGATCCCAGAAGCAGGACTGACCTAGTCACTGAACAAAATAAAAGGCCATCTTTAGGGTTTGGAAAACTGAAATGGAAAGCAAAAACAGTTGCAAAGCTATGTCTCAAGCATCAGGCAAAAGAGCCACCACATACATTTTAATCTGACTAAAATTACATGCATGATGGAGAATTGGTCCACCAATACAATAAAGAATACATGAAACTGCTGACGTCAATAATCAAAGCATATGCTATTTTGAAAAAGCTGATTTATTCTTTAATGCTCATTCCCTAAAATAAAATATGATGGCCTGGGGAAAGTAAAGGAATGGACACTGAATTCTAAACTCTGATGTGGAGCATATTTATTGACATTTTGCTTGTAATTGCTTTATTTGGTAGTCTATAGAATGGGTAGTTAAAATTTCACTAAGGTATTACAAAAAAAGTTATCCTGAATATAATCCCTCACTAGAAAAGCAATGAAGCCAAAAATAAAACAAAGACTTCTTCCAAATATCAGGTTAAAAAAAACTGTGTAGCAATTCTAAACATAGCAATTGTGCTATATATTAAATCTGACTGTGTGTAATATGAATTGATTGTTAAAATTGTTTATTTAGTAAAGTCATTAATTGCCAGTTAATTGATGTAATCACCATAACTACAGGATTTTATGTACCAAGAATTCTATTAAAAATAACATTTTAATTTCCCTTCTCCTTACATACATTACCATATTTTGCCATGTATAATGTGCACCCACGTTTTTAGCCCAAACTTTCAGGAAAAAAACCTTCCATTTTAATTTTTTAATTCAATTATTTATTTATTTCTATTTGGAAACAAAACTGATTATTGTAATCTAGGGTATTATTTTGCATATGGGTATTGTAATTGCTTTCTAGAGTTACACTTTTAATGTATAAGCATAAATAAAAGAATTAAAAACATATGTAGATACAGAATTAGTACTACCCATGGATAATGCATATCCTTATTTTTCCCTAAAAAATTTGGGCAAAAAAGTACACATTATACATAGCAAAATATGGTAGCTTTCAGACCATAAAACTCACCAAGACATCATAAATTTCATATAAAACAATTTTATAGCAAGTGACCATTAGTAAACTACATTTTAGAATGCAAGACAAATTGATCTTTCTTAGCTTGAAAATATACAAAAATCCCAGCCTAAACATGTATGATCATTTTTAGAAATTGATCATTTCTTTATCAAACTACCAACTTTCTACCAAAAGAAGGCTTCCCGGTTATAGTTCACACTGAATGAACAAACGAAGTAACTGCTGCCATAGAGTACTCACTAACATCCATTTGATTTCAATTCCTAGGCTGGAAAAATACCACAAAAAAAACATTTATCAGAATGTATAAGTAAAAATCTAATAATTTTGAAACTTAGGATATTCAGATGTATCACTGTATATGTTGAAAGTTTTTGTTAGGAAATTATCGATGACCAAACTATTTTTTTTCCTATTCAGAAGTCAACCTGTCCAAAAAAAATCTAGCCTGGTTAGTGGAAATTTTGCAACACTTGCCAGAAATTTTACTTGGAACTCTACTAAAATAGAAGACAGGGAACTTTTGGTCAAGATGGTGGTGTAGGCAGACATGACTTGTCTCTTCACACAACCACACAAAAATACAATTAAAATGTAGAACCACCATCAGTCAGAATCATCATAAACTGAGTTGAATGGAAGTCTAACAACTACAGAGTTGAAGGAACCACATCCATGCAGACTGGTGGGAGGGGCTCGGACCCAGAACAGGCTGGCCCCTAACCCATGTGTGGTGGATAAAAATTTGGAAGGAATATCTCAGGAGCGAGGAGTCCCAGATCCAAACCAGGCCCCTCAGAGCAGGGTTCCAGTGCCAGGAAGATAAGTCCCCACAACTTCCAGCTGCAAAAACTAGTGGGGACTGAGTTGGTGGAAGAAACTTCTGGAGTCTCAAGCAGTTCCTCTTAAAGAACCCACACATGGACTCACCTACTCAGACTCACTCCCTCTGAGCTTCAGCACCAGGGCAGCAGTTTGAAAGTCACCAGTGGTATACAGGGAGAAACTGAAGTATCTGCCATCAAGGTGAGCAGAGGCTGTTGTCCTTTTTCTAACCTTCCCCCCACAGAGCCGGCAAGCTAGTGCCATATCTGAGACTCCATCAACCTGGTTAACACTGTTTAACCTGCCTTGGAGATCCCCAGAGACTCCACCCCATCCAATTTATGGGCCCAACCAAGCTGATTTTTCATATGAATGACTGGTCTTGGCTCATGCTTCACAACTTCCTAAATCCTATCGAACAAGCAACAGCTGGCCTCAGTGGGCCCCAGGTCCAGCACTAGCAGCAGACAGTCTAGATTCACAGTTTGGCTTCACCTGGGAATCTCCAAGCCCAGCACAAGTAGCAGCCATCTCATATTGCTTTAGGGCTCAGGCAGGGTACCTTGGGAAAAACACAGGCAGGGACTGATATTAGCCTGCAACACTCAGGAGACCCCAGGGCCAGTGCACCCCAGACAGCTACAGACCACATCAGAGCACCAACACCCTGCCCCTGCACAGCTGATACTCTATGGAGGGTGGAGGGTGGTGGTCAGTGGTCATAGCCAATCCTTGTAGTTGATTGGCCTGGGCGAATCCCTCCCATCGATCTTCCAATAGCAACTAAGCCTCAACTACAGGAGGAGAGTGTACTCAGCCCACACAAAGGGCGCACCTCGAGTACTCAGCTTGGGTGATAGTGGAGGCTGTGCCACTGGACCCTATAGAACACCTACTACATTAGGCCATACTACTAAGACAGGGAGTCAAAGCAGCTCTACCTAATACATAGAAACAAACACAGGGAGGCTGCCAAAATGAGACAAAGAAGCATGGCCCAAATGAAAGAACAGATGAAGACTCCAGAAAAAGAGCTAAATAAAATGGAGATAAGCAATCTATTGTATACAGAGTTCAAAACACTAGTTGTAAGGATGCTCAAGGAACTTAGTGAAGACCTCAACAGCATGAAAAAGATCCAGTCAGAAATGAAGGATGCACTAACTGAAATAAAGAACAATTTACAGAGAAACAACAGTAGAATGGATGAAGCCGAGCATCAAATCAATGATTTGGGACATAAGGAACCAAAAACAGCCAATCAGAACAAGAAGAAAAAAAGAATCCAAAAAATTAGAATAGTATAAGCAGCCTCTGTGACAACTTCAAGAGGTCCAACATTTGCATCATAGGGATGCCAAAAGAAGAAAAAAAGAACAAGAAATTGGAAATCTATTTGAAAAAATAGTGAAAGAAAACTTCCCTAATTTGGTGAAGAAAATGGACATGCAAGTCCAGGAAGCACAGAGAGTCCCAAACAAGATGAATGCAAAGAAGTTCACTCCAAGACACATCATAATAAAAATTATGTTTTAATTTTAAAGATAAAGATAAGGTTAAAGATAAAGAGAGGATCTTAAGAGGTTAAAAGGTTAAAGATAAAGAGAAGATCTTAAAAGCAAAAGAAAAGGAGTTAGTTACCTACAGGGGAGTTCCCATAAGACTGTCAGCTGATTTCTCAAAAGAAAATCTGCAGACTAGAAGGGACTGGCAAGAAATATTGAAAGTCATGAAACGCAGGGACCTCCAGCCAAGATTGTTCTGCTCAGCAAAGATATCATTTAGAATTGGAGGACAGATAAAGAGCTTCTCAGAAAAGAAAGGAATTCATCATCACCAAACTATTATTATATGAAATGTTAAAGGGACTTATTTAAGAAAAAGATCAAAACTATGTAGAATAAAATGGCAAAAGACACAAATCTATCAATAATTGAATCTAAAAAACAAATTAAGCAAACAAGATGAACAGAGACAGAATTATGGACACAGAGAGGGTTTTGATGGTTGCCAGATGGGAAAGGGGTGTGTGAAAATGGGTAAAGAGGTGAAGGGATTAGGAAGTAAAAATAGGTAGTTACAGAATAGCCATGGGGATGTAAAGTACAGTATAGGAAATGGAGTAGCCAAAGAACTTATACGTATGACCTGTGGACATGAGCAAGCGTGGGGAATTGCCTAAGGGAGTGGGGGGTGATCGGTGGAGTGGGGGCAAAGGGGAAAAAAATCAAGACAATTATAATAGCATAATCTATAAAATATAATTTTAAAGGGGAGTTGTGGGGGGGAAATGGAGACAACTGTACTTGAACAACAATAACAAAATGTGAAAAAATATAGAAAGACATTAAACTGTATTAAAATTTTGAAAAAAATTAAAATATAATTTAAAAAGATGCTTTAAAATAAAATAAAGTAAAATAGAAGGCAGTAGATCAAACAGCCAAATGGCCCTGAAAATTTACATTTTAATGAACACATATGGAAGGATACTACAAAAAATTTAAGATAGTCCATGATTACATTTACTTGTTAATAGGCCATGTAAATCATTTAGTTCCAGTTTTTAGCAGCACATAACACTATTACAGTTGTGTAGTGCTTAGTTTTATTTAACTTCATTCTAAATAATTTTGTTAAGATTGTATTGTGACAGCTTTCATATCAGTGAACTTAATCAAAATTGGTGAATTTTTGTGCAGCCATTTTCAAACTAACGATGGAATAAGCAACACTTTCAGCATCTTATGCTTTATTATTTATGCAGTGTATGGAGAAGATGCTGTGACTGATCAAGCATGTCAAAAGTGGTTTGTAAAGTTTTGTGCTGAAGATTTCTCTCTGGATGATGCTCCATGGTCAGGCAGACCAATTGAGGTTAATAGTGATCAAATCAAGACATAAATTGAGAACAATCAATGTTATACCACACGGGAGATAGCCAACATACTCAAAATATCTAAATAAATAGCTATTGGTGAAAATGAAAAAATGTGTCTTTCATTTTACAGAAAAAGCCATACAGACTTTTTGGCCAACCTAATAAATAAGCAGATAAAACTTTTATTATTTAACATTCCCATAGGAATAAAGTTTGTTTGACTAGTCTTCTATTAACAGAACATATGTTTCTGTGGTTTTTAAATTTTTCACTTATATTGATAGAATTGATTCATTCTTACTTAATTCATTCATATTCTCTTTGCGGTCTGGCCAATTTTAGGCACAGCTACTTGTTAGTGTTAGGAGCAGTTTATGGACATGGAAGAAAATAATAACTCATCTACATTATGATAAAACTCACTGTCATGGAATCATGAATAAATGTCATAAAGTAAAAAATAAATGCATTCTATGACTTTTGTAAGCCAAATTAAATTACATAGAGAAGGTGGAAGAAGCAACCTATTAAGCAACTAATAACTTCTTTTACATTTCTACTGACTACCACCTGCTAGCCCTCAACCTCTTTCTGAACCCTATTCCTAAAACAGTTTGGAAGGACTGACAGGGAGAACATATTAGAGACCAGTATCTACAATTTAATATCCCACACTGCCATCTGTTCTACTATTATGCAAATCACTATTTTCCAGATAACAGCAAGGTTGATTCTCTCTCCTTTACGTTTCAGTGCAGAAGTAGGGGAAAGGCACTATCAGGCACACATTTAGAGGAACACTACAAATAAGAGAAAGATGTCGAGTGATTGGTATTCCCCTAATTAGATGACACAATTTTGTTTACTGCAGAATCTTTTCTATACTAAGTTATCAATCTGGCTACTTTTGTGTTTGCAGGCCATTCTTTATGCTAGAAAGTAAAGAAGTAACCTAGAAAGGATATATAAATAAGGAATCACTACCTAAGATCCCTAAGAAGACAGCAAAGCAAGTATGTTTCTCAAGTTAGTTCACTGGAGTCTGCAGGATCAGATGAATCACTTACCTGATTGCTGAAGGAACTTGATTGCTGTTTCAGAGTCACTATCGGGAATTGTGAGGGCTGGTAGAAGACAAAACCAGAATACAGGGTCCCATCAAGTGATAAGCCATACTTCCAAAAAGGGAGTGATAAGCAAGCTCACAGTGATCTTTAGCACAATTCTAGAGTACAGAACAGGTTTACTAGCATTTGAGAGAGAGGGTTAATAATGACTCAAAGTCCACTTAGTGGCTTCAATAACTACCCTAACCCAATTTCTTTTTGATATGTTTACTAATTTGGTGGATTAGGTGACCATGTGAATCAGATCCTCTAAAAGTAGGAAATCTCCCAGAGTATGATTGAGGGAAAGATAATCAAAGACATTAGATGAAAGACTAAACATCCAAAGCCAAGCTGGTGGCAGCGATGGGAGCAACTATCTTCTGCATCATCACCAGGTTCTTCCAGATTGCTTAAATGAATACAGAAAGTACTTTTAAAAGTGTCAAGTTTTCCATCACCATAACAGTAGAAATGTTGTATACATACCACAGATGACAGAATAAAGATTCAAAAGTATCTAAAAAGGCTAGACAAATCTGTTGGAAGCAGCAAAATGAAAATGAACAGGAAGAAATCAGCAAATGTCCTTTATTTAAGTTACTTTCTAAAGGGGCACACTTGAGAAATCAGAATGCTGCCAACACAGGCTGATGGTCTGCACTATGGGGTCTGAAATTCCAGTTATCAGAGGTGTGGCCTGGACAGGAACGCTGAAGATTTGTTCCAAAATCCAGCTTTAAAACACATAGCCTTCAAATATACCTCCTCCCACTAAATACAACCCAAACAGAGAACAAAACATGATTTTTTAGAAATGTTGTCAAACATATTTATGTTCTCTGCATCCCACATCACCTCTAAGTTCCTTTCTAAATCTAAAATCTACCATTTTTTAAATGTGAAAGTCAAATGATGATATCATCAAGGTTTCAACAAAGACAAAAGATAAGTATTTGTCAAATTTTTCTGAAAGCAGTGATTGCCAGCTTTTCCGTGTTCTTGTTATCAGTGATTTAGCAATTTTCTCTACTCCCTCAAAAGCCTCCATGCGACATTAATATATATTTATTCTTTTTAAATCCTTCAAGTTTAGAATAGGTATGTTTGCTTTTAAATGACTCATAAGAGGCCCTGGCTGGTGTGAGCCAGTGAGTTGAGTGCTGGCCTGGGAACCAAGAGGTCGCTGATTCAATTCCCAGTCAGGGCACAGGCCTGGGTTGCGGGCCAGGTCCCCAGTAGGGGGCGCTCAAGATGCAACTGCACATTGATGTTTCCCTCTTTCTCCTTCCTTTCCCCCTCTCTAAAAATAAATAAATAAGGTTTTTTTAAAAAAAATCAAATGACTCATAACTGAAGTTTTCAGAATATATGTGGATTCAAAACACCTTTTGAGATGCAAGGGGGAGTTGCAAAGAACTTGAATTGGGCGATCTGCTACAAAGTCCCCGATGGCGGCTGTCTCTCTCCTCCCGGACTCTGGAAGAGAGTGGGGAGCGAGGACAGACTAAGGGGTCCAACAACCAGTGCAGATGATTCAGGACCGCATTCTGCAACATTCTAAGAGAAAATAATCAAAACTTACACCACTTCATGGTTTGGGGACTATTTCTGGGCACACCTGCCAAAGATAAAACCAATCCCTCTTAAAGAGTCTAGATGCTTCCAACTCTCAGGCAGGGCTTTCGCGTCTACTTTCCTCTCGGACATTTACTTCTCCGGGGCCACGCATCAACTCTCACACTATCGTCCTGCAAACTACTTGAAGGGTGCCGCTGAAGCCCCCGCGCGTCCCAGGGCTCCCTCCCACGGCCCGCAGAGCACACCCTCCGGCCGCTGGCGAACGCGCGTCTGAGCCGGTCCTTCCGGGGCTCAACGCACCGCAGACGGGCGAGCAGAAGCCCGGATCCGGGGACCCGGGTCCCGGGCTCGCCCTGCAGAAAAACACCACGGAGGAAACGAGAACTGGAGCTGCGAAGCCCCACAGACCCCCGACCTCGGAGCAAGGCAAACGCGAGGGCGGGGAGGCGGGGAGTTTGCGAGGCGCCTCTGGCCTCAGGGCCAGGGATGGGGTCGCGCCTCAGGGGACCCCGCACCTCACGTCTCCGGCGGCTGAGAATGCCAGGTCACGCCGCCTCGTTCCCCAAGAGCGCGCTGACCGAGGGCACCTCCGTGGCTCCAAGTCACCACTGGCCTGACAGAGGCTGGACCCGGGTTCTGGCCCGCAGCTTCCTCAACCTCCGCGGAGGCGAACTCCTCGAAGACCACCGCGACCCCCAGCAGGAAATGCTACCTTTAAACACACCGCAGCGCGTTTCCGCGCGTGCCCCGGCGTTCGCTGGCGGGCTGCGGCGGCGGGAGCCGGCCCGCCGCGTCCACGCTCTGGTGGCTGCCCAGCAGCTGGCGGCGCTCCGCCGGCGGCGAAGACCCCTGAGGCGGCGGGCGTCTCAGGGGCCCGCCCCGCCCCCAGGCCACCGCGCACGCGCACTGCTCCACTTTTCGTGGGAGACCCGTGCGCGCCCGCTCACACCTGCTCAGGAGTCCAGGGGCCCGCCCCTTGGCGAGTGAGTGCAAGTGTGTCTGCCTGTTGGTCTTCAACTAATTCGCTCTTACCCCCTGCGATGTAAAACAGTCGGCCAGCCTCTCTAAATGGCCATGCATGAATGGTTCCAGCTTCTCCCCAGAAAGCGCATCACTTTATTAACATATAAATACTTGAAAGGACATTTTTTAAATATCAAAAGTGATAACAGCTCAGTGTTAAATATGTATATATCACCTCCCTGTCCTGTACCACATCTCATTCCCTGGGATAACCACTATTCGTGTTGTAAACTACCAGACCTACACACATACAAAATACACAGTCAGTCAGAGGTAAGAATGTCACGATTCTTCCTTATTCATTAGTTTAAAAAAAAAAAATCTGAGGCCAAACTATATATAATACTCTGGAACTCACTCTTTTGCTTACTACATCATGGACTTAGTTCCATGTTGACACACAAGAATTATATATATACACACATATATGTATATACACAAACAGCTTATTGAAGTATGATTGACAAAATAAACTGCACATACTTAAAGCATACAATTTTGATAAGTTCTGACACCCTTGAGACCATCACTGGACTCAAAATAATGAACATACGCTTATCTCCCAAAAGTTTCCTTATGCTCTTTCGCAATCCCTCTTTCAACACTTTCTGACACTATGACTTAGTTCTCATTTTCTAGAATTTTATATAAATTGAATCACAGAGTATGTACTCTTTGTTATCTGGGCATTTGCACTGAGCATAACTGTTTGGAGATTCACCCATGTCATTGCATATATCATAGTTCTTTTTATTGCAGAGTAATATTCAATCATATGGAGAAACCACAGTTTGTTTATACATTCACTGATGGTGGACATCACAAATAAAGCTGTTACGAACATCTGTATACATCTTTGTATGGACATATGCTTTCATTTCTCTTGGATAAATACCTAGGAGTGGAATGGCTGCATTATATGATAGGTGTATGTTTAACTTCTAAAAAACACCGCCAGTGTGTTTTCCAAAGAGGCTATTTTACATTCCCACCAGCAGAGTATTAGAGTTCTATTCCTCCACATCCTCACTCACTTGTTTTAATCTAATAGGTGACTAGAGGTATTACAATGCAGTTTTAATTTACATTTGCCTAATGCATAACAATGTTGAACATTTTTCATGTGCTTATTTACCATCTGTGCATCTTTTTTGGTACTGCCTTTATTCACGTCTTTTCCTAAATTTAGTTGGATTATTTGTTTTCTCATTATTGCATTTGGAGAATATTTTATATATTCTGGACACAAGTCTTTTATCGGATATGACTTCAAACTACTTTTTCCCAGTCTGTGGCTTGTTTTTCTACTCTCCTTTTGAAGAGCAGACGTTTTCATTTTTGACAAAATTGTTTATCAGTGTGTTCTTTTATGGATTGTGATATCAAATCGAATAAATCACTGCCTAAGCCATGTTCACAAAGATAGTCTCCTATATGGCTTATAATTTTAGATGTTACATGTAGGTTTATATTCATTTAACTTTTGTGTATACTTCAAGGTATGAATCAAAGTTCACTTTTTTTTTGTAAATGTATATCCAATTACTCTATCACCAGCTTTTGAAGAAACTATTATTTTTCTCCACGGAACTGACTTTGCTTCTTTGCAGAAAATCAGTTATCCATGTATGTGTGGGTCTATTTTTAAACTCTCTGTTCTGTTTGATTGATATATTTGCCCATCTTTATGCCAACATCACAGTCTTCATTTCTGCAACTTTATAGTAATTATTAAAATCAGGTAATTTTAGTCCTTAAACTTGTTCTTTTTCAAATGTGTTTTGGCTGTTCTATGTTCTTTGCATTTTCATATAAATTTTAGATTCAATTTTTCAATATTTACAAAAAATCGTACTGGGATTTTGCTATGAATTGCCTTGAATCTAGAAATCAATTTTGAGAGAATTCCTATCTCAAAAATATTGGTTTTTCAAACCCAACAACATAATGTATCTCTCCGTTTATTTAGGTCTTCTTTAATTTCTCTCAGCAATTTTTGAGTTTTCATATAGATGTAACTTTTTCTTTTCAGAGACATATCTAGGTACTTCACCGTTTAAAAATACCATTGTAAATAGTATTGGTTCTCAAATTTTAATTTCTAATTATTTGTTGCCAGTATACAGAAATACAATTGATTTTTGTATATTGAAATTGTATCTTTTAACCTTGATAGAATCATTTATTAGTTCTAGGGACTGCCTTTGGGTCTAGTACATGCCATTGGATTTACTATGTGGACAACCATGTTATCTGTGAATAGACAGTTGAACTTCTTCCTTTCCAACATAAATGCTTTTTTATTTGTTTTCCTTGCCTAATTGCACTGTACTTACAGTACAATGTTGAATAACAGTGGTGAGAGCAGGCACCCTGGGCTTCTTCCTAATCTTAGGGTCAAACATTTACTGTTTAACCAGTATGTTGAAACCTGTAGGCTTTTCATAGATGCCTTTAAACATGTTTAAGAAGTACCCCTCTATTCCTACTTTGCTGAGAGGTTTTTTTCTTTGTTTTGTTTTTTAAAATAGTGGATGTTAGATTTTGTCAAATGCTTTTTTGTATCTATGAGATGGTCTTAGGGTTTTATTCCTCAGTTTGTTAAAATGGTGACTTACATTGATTGCTTTTCAAATGCTAACCTAATTTTGCATTCCTGGGATAAACCTCACTTGGTCATAACTTTTTATCTTTTTTACCTATTGTTAACATCGATTTGCTAAAATTTTGTTTAGAATTTCTGATTCTATGTTCATGGGGGATATTGGTTTGTAATTTTATTATAATAGCCTTGCGAGATTTTGATATCAAGTAACACTGGTCTTAGAACATGCTGGGAAGTGCTTCCTTTTCTTCAATATTCTAGAAAAGCTTATGTAAAAATGGTATTATCTATTAGTTAAATGTTTGGTAGAATTCATCAATGAAGTCATCTGAGCCTGGAGTTTATCTTGTGAGAAGGGTTTTATCACAAATTCAATTGCTTTAGTGGATATAGGGCTGCTCAGTTTATCTATTTCTTCCTGAATGAGCTTTGAAAATTTGTCTTTCAAGAAATTTGCCATTTTGCCCTGGCTGGTATAGCTCAGAGGATTGAGCGCGGGCTGCGAACGAAAGGGTCGCCAGTTCCATTCCCAGTCAGGGCACATGCCTGGGTTGCAGGCCAGGTCCCCAGGTGGGCCACATGAGATGCAACCACACATTGATGTTTCTCCCCATCTCTTTCTCTCTCCCTTCCCTTCTGTCTAAAAATAAATAAATAAAATCTTTAAAAAAAAAATTTGCCATTTTCATCTAAGTTGTTAAATTGATTGGTGTAGTATTGTTCATAATAGTATTTTTTAAATGTCTGTAATGATGTCACCTCTTTCATTTCTGATATTGGTAATTTGTGTCTACCGTCTATTTTACTTTACCAATCTGGCTAAAGGTTACCAATTTTATTGGTCTTCTCCAGGAACCACCTTTTAGTTTTATTGACTTTCTGAATTGATTTTTTATTTCTTTGTTTTATAGCTCATTGATTTCTACTCTGCTATTTATTTCCCTTATTTTCTTTACTTTTGGTTTGATGTTTTTCTCTAGTTTCTCATGGCTGGAATGGAATTCATTGATTTGAGACCTTCTTTTAGTGCTGTAAGTATCCCCCTAAGTACTGCTTTAGTGGCACATTACCAATATCTGAATTAAGGGCATCTATTAAATTCAGAATGGGTTCCCCCTTCCTCTATAGCAGTCAAAAAACTCTTTCGAGACATCGAAATGTGGACACTCGTAAGACTTCTATGTTGTCTCAAAAGCTGTTGCTTCATGTTTTATCCTTTATTGGGGGTGGGTGGGAGGAGTCGTTTCTGCAGAGGCTATATCCAGGCCCCATTTCTCTTTTTCGGTTGGAATGAGAGATTTCATACTTAGTAATGGCTGAGTGAGAAGTTTCCTTTTTATGGAAACATCACAAGTCCTTTAACTACTCTCTCATTGCTAGACTTTTAGTTCTTACTACCAGAAGTATGCATTGAAGATCATATATTTGGTACACTTCTGTGAATATTACTGAAGGCTATTCCTAGAACTGGAATCGCTGGTTCAAATGTTTTGGATTTTAATAGCTATGGTCCTATCTAAAATAAATGTAGGTTAGATAATTGTAATGTACTTGATTTCAAACTAATGAGCACAAAATTATGTCAATAATTTTTTAATAAACCATCTCTGTATAGTTCTTTTGCAGGGTATCATTTTCATGCTTGGAGAAAATAGTGATTCTGATTGCTAGAATCAGGATAGTCTAGGTTATGCTGCAGTACCATACTGCAAAGTCCAGTGATTTGACACACAAAGGTTTATTTCTCAGTCATACTACATTTCTCTCACAATTCAGCTAGAAGTCCTGGTCCCTGTTGTCTTCATTCTGGGAACAAAGATGATGGAACAGGTACTATATAAAAAGTTGTCTGTCTGTAACAGAGGGAAAGAGACAGTGGGACACATGCATTGCATCTTATGCTTCCAACTGTTTATCAATTCCATTCTCATTTCATTGGCCAAAGCCAGTCAAAATAGCCACTCCTATCTTTAAGCAGGCGAGATAATCCAATCTTACCACATGCCAGAAGGAGAAACCTGGAGTGTTTGGAAATAGCCATGATGACTGTCACATTAGTAAAACTGAAATCAAAATTTCATGAAATACATATATTTATCCTTACCCGAGGACAATTTTTCTTTGCTTTTAGAGAGAGAGGGAGAAACATCGATGTGAGAGAGAAACACAGATTGGTTGCCTCCAGTATGTGCCTGGACCAGGGGTCACATGTACCCAGATAGCAGACTGAACCCACAGCCCAGGAAACGTGCCCTGACCGGGAATCGAAACCACAACCATTCAGTTATGGGACGACACTCCAACCAAATGAGCCACACCGGCCAGGGCCGAAGAATATTTTTAAGCATAAAAAAAGGTCTCACTTTTATAAAGTTTGGGGAGGGGAAGTCCTCAAGGCAGCAGTCACTTCTGATACCAACTGCAGGTATCAGGGATCTGCAAGACTGCCCTGCTTCTAACAACTGTAAGTTTGGGAGGTCTCCAAGACCACCCTTCGATTGATTGACAATTTTCTAGAAGGACTCACAGAACTGACTGAAGACTGCTATATTCATGGTTATGCTTTATTACAGTAGAAAAATACAAATTAAAGTCAGCCAAGGGAAGACATGTATGGGACAGAGTCTAGGAAGGTTCCACATGGGACCTACCAGTTGTCACCTCCCAGTGGAGTCATAAACAGCACTAAATTCTCCCCGCAATAATGCGAGACAATATGTGTGGAGTATTGCCAGCTGGGGAAACTCACTTGAGCCTTGGTGTCCAGCGATTTTACTGGGGTTGAGTCAGACATGGTTGGCTGCCTTTGTGGCTGACCTTTAGTCTTCAGTCCCCCACAGGTCCAGTCGGTAACTGAGTGGCCCAAAGCCCTCACCATAAATCACATTGTTAGACATTTGGTGAGGCCCAAAGTTCCAAGTAAACAAAGACAGCCTGTCTTATCAGGCAGAACCTTCCAAGGCCTTAGAGATCACACTGCAGGAGTTGAGGGCAAAGACTATGTTTCTCTTTAGGTAAGATTAATTCTTTACTACAGAGGGGTTAAATTATATTTGAATTAACATAATTTCATAATGCTACAATTAAGTTGCCTATGGATTCTATTTGAAAGAAAAATATATTTGAACTGTATCAGTAATATTTGCGACCTAGTAAAAAGTCTATTTTTGGCAGTGTGATGAGAAAAATCAATGCCATATTTGCCTTAGTATATAAACTGTCCACTTTCCAAGGAAAAATTCAGGTACATTTCCCATTTTTTTTTTACCTTGCACCTTACCTACATAAAAAGACACTCAAAGATTTGATTTGTTATCATTTGTTCCATATGAGGCCTACAATGAATTTCATTGTACTCTGAAGATCCTGCCTTCCTTTAAAACTTTGGGTTTTTAATATTTAAAAAGGTATGTGATCTATTTTTTAAATAGACTAAGATTTTTTTTTTATTGTTGACACTATTACAGATGTTCCCACTTTCCCCTTTGCCCACGTCCACCCAACCTCACCCCCCTTCCCTGGCCTCTGCCACACTATTGTATGTGTCCATCGGCTATACATATTAAATAGGGTAAGATTTTTTTGCCTGCTCAAGATTTTTGAGATTCAGCCTTCACTTCATTTTTTTAAAAAAATTTATTTTCAGAGAGAGGAGAAGGGAGGGAGAAAGAGCAATGTATGGTTGTCTCTCACATGGTCCTCACTGGGGACCTGGCCCGCAACCCAGGCATGTGCCCCGACTGGGAATTGAACCGGGACCCTCTGGTTCCCAGCCCGCGCTCAATCCACTGAGCTACACCAGCCGGGCTCATTTCATTTTTTTTTGGATTAAATTTTCCCCAAAGGAAATTAGTAAAGGAACTATTTAACTTTAACAAAAAATTAAGGCTATTCATTTTAAAATCACAAATGCCAACTAGTGTGTCTCTAAATATGGAAGAACTTACTGCTGTTTGCACCATATTCGAACACAGTATGAAACCCCTGTAAATAGGGGGGTGTTATGAAATGAGCATTCCTAAATGGGTCAGGGTTAGTCATCACTGACAACACTGATTCAAAGCCATCGCCCTGTTTTGAAGAGTGAATAAAGTCAAGGGGATTGCGTAGAGCTCAATATTTCAGTAACACCATATGCTATCTGATGCAAGGTGCCTTGTCTTGCATAACTTGTGGATCTGAACTTAGCATTTCTTAAATTAGAGAAGAAAAATGATTTTTCATCTGCTGCTTTTCACTTCTGCTTGTTTAGTGTGCAGTCATTAAAATAAAATGTAACATTGAATTATGTTTTCCAACTTTATAGATGACCTGATTTTAAAAGCTGTAATTCAAATAAAATAATTCTGCAAATGTACTTTGTTTTAAAAAGAAAAATGAATTTATTGCCATGTTTAAACATTTCATAGAAATACACTGTTAACCTTAGAGATAATTTTCTAAGGTCCTTTTATTTATGAAAGGCAAAACCCTGTTATTACTTTGATTGTCGGCAGAAGCCTGGGATCATTGAGAGAAACAGGGTCAGTCATTCTAAATTGTGTAATAAAAGTGGGTTAGTAGGTCATATTTTATGGCTGTCCTGGTGATCTACCATTTTTTTTAGTTTTTTAAAAAAGATTTTATTTGTTTAGTTTTAGAGAGAGCTGAAGGGAGGGAGAAAGCAAGGGAGAAAAACATCAAAGTGTGGTTGTCTCTCATGTGCACCCCACTGGGGACTTTGCCTGTAACCCAGGCATGTGTTCTGACTGGGAATCAAACTGGCGACCCTTTGGTTCATAGGCTGGCGCTCAATCCACTGAGCCACACCAGCCAGGGATGATCTACCATTTTTAAGGGCATTTCAAAAAGTAGTCATTAGCTGCGGGAGAGAAAATAAGACACCACACTCAAAGCAGGTGAATGGCCAATGGTGCCGAATCACTAGAGCCGCTGGTTATTTATTGATTAATTCCTTTACATAATATCTCTTAAATCAAGTAGTGCTTGACAATTTTCTTGTCCCATTTCCTTAGTGACTTACGTTTTCTTAGTGACCTGTTTCCTAGTGACCCAAGATTAACCAATGGGTTCATAAGCTCTCTGTACTTCATCATATAGTTAATATATTCCTGACAGTTGCCATTACAACTACCTTCTGTTGGGTTCCTACATGTTCTCCTAGCCCCGTTTCCCTAGGTAATTTTGCCCTGTTTCCATGGATGACTTGTTTAGGTTCATACAGTGGACTGCTCCTGAAGCTCGCAGTATTTTGTGGCCTCTACAGGTTGTGGCTCACATAATGGAACCACCCCTGGTGCTCACAGTGTTCCGCGGCTTCTACAGGATGCTTCCCACAATTAGCAGAATGAAAATCGCTTAGTTTTTTGAATAAAAAGAAAAAATTAACGCCTAAATATTTTCTTTATAAAGAGCAATAAACACTATCAAATCATTCAATTTCAATTTCCTCATTTATGGCAAGTTTCCCTATGTTAATTCCAAATCTTAGAAAAATGATCTATCTTAAGATTGAAAATTAAATACACAGTAGTTTAATTTAACTTACTGGTTTAGAAATCCAAAGGGAGTTTTTATAATGATTATTATTCATCATCTTAAGGAATATGCTGTATTGCCAGTCATTATACTGAGATCAGAAAGTATAAAAATTGTCAGAGGAAGTAGAAAAATGCTGTAATATTTAATGGAAGTAATATTTAAAATGCCACAGCACAGCAGCAAACACACCAATCAAGTACCTAAACAGAAGGAAGGCAGCTCTTTGTGACAAGTTACTAAGGAGACACTGGAAAACCAGGCTTACAGACATCAGCATGGTTTGCCAATGACAATGGTAACCAATCCAGGACAGAGAACACTGCAAAAGTACAAGCTGTGAGCCACACAGTTATCTGTGCAACGCAGCTACATACTCGTGACAATAATGTTCACTACAGCTCACACTGCCACTGAACACACACATACACACACTTATAGCAAGGCTCCTGGATGGTGGTGTTAATTAAAGTTATTCCAACAGCAGAAATTAACGCAGAGCACAGCATATCTGGTTTTTACATTTCCCTGTATGGACTCCAAGTATTGAGTAAGATTATAAAGCTCAGCATTTACTATAGGGAGAGTTAACATCTTCAAATCTTTCCTATGAGTCTTTTTATTTGAGCCTTACAAAAAAGTGGGGTGAGGTACGCAAAACATGTACAAATAACAATCTCAGTGAAACCACCTAGCTGACCACATGCATACCCAGCGCTTGGAGGGGTGTGGGTCTAACACAGACTTTGAAGGAAAGGTCAGACTTTTGAGAATGTAGAAAGATCTGGATATAGGAGGAATGATTTTCCTCCAGCAGGAGGGAGCAGATGTCATGTGTGAGAGCTGGAGCTATTTTCTACTGTGATTTGCAGCAAATTTTCAGTTTTGGTTGCATCACGGTAAACGAGGGTATTTTACATCCCCAAATCCTTGTTGAGCAATTTTGCTTTTCTATTTCAAGAAAGAGGTTTTCTCTTCAGAGAAAATTTTGTAATTCATTTTCTTTTATCAACATTGATCACACTTTCTTACCTTTAGGGAACTTTTCAAACCTTTGAAAGGAAATCACGACACCATTCACTATTGAATGAACTGTGTTTCATTAAGAGCAAATGGCTGTTGAGTCATATCCTGAAAGTGAGTCGTTACCTTTAGCAGAATAATTACACAGGTGCTTCAGAAGAGAAGCCAGTCAAACTCTTATTATATTGATGTATTTCTCTGCAGAACAGCTTTCATTTTCAACCCAGAAAAACTCACTAATATTGAACTTGCAGAATTACACACACAGGTTGCCACTAACAAGTGGTGTTGGTGATGGGCAACTGCTGCATGGACTCCTGAGTATAATTTAGTTGCATTTCCTTGAATGAGCTACCTGGAAAATTGTGCTAGAAACATTAATAAATAAATCACAACATTTCTTATACAACATTCACAGAAGCCTAGTACTTTTCCTAATTGTTTTCAGTATAGATTTTGACCATCAACCAACCATAAAATGTAATAGATTTGAGCAAAAGGTCCTTTTCACAAATTCAGATTCCCCTATGTTGTGAAAATTACATACAATCTATTTTCAAATATCCTAAATTGAACTTACTTATTTTTGCTATTGTTTCATAGATGTTTGTTGAAAATTATAATGACAATGCTCCTGAATTATGCAGAAAAATATCTCCAAATAGTTTTAAACCAAATGCTTCATATTTTAAACTGTGATATGCAGCCTCCTGTAAAGGAGGAAAGATAATGGGAAGGCATCTCCTGTTAGAGCACACTGGCCAGGTGACGTCACACTATCCTGTTCTCTTAGTTTTGGTCTGTCCAACTCACAACTCCAATCACAGACATTTTTCTACACAGAGGACAATAATGTAAAATGACTTTGGAATACACTATTTAACTATGTGCTAGTCCATGCTGAAAGACTATGGATGCGGTCTCTGGTTTTTCCCCTGTGGCTCCAGACACTCCTATTCTTGGCTGGTTCGGCCTCCTCTCCTCAACCTCTCAACCTCAGCGTGCCCATGGCCCATTTCCAAGAGCGCGTCTCCTGTGTGTCTGTGTTGGTTCTGTTGGTGACCTTAGCCCTTCTCATGGTTTTCAGCTCAAGCTGTGGTTACTGACTCCCAAATCCATATTTCCAGGCTTCACCTCTCTCTTAAGCTCCAGACTTTTATATGCAATTCTCTACTTGACTTCCCTGGGATTTTCAATACTCATCTCAAACTTATGTCCAAAGTAACTTCCAGATTTTTTCCTTTAACACCTGTTTCTCTTGTTGTTTTCCCTGTTTCAGGAAACAGCAGTACCATGTTTTCAGTCACTCAGGCCCAACACGTTGGAATCGTCATTGACTCCACTGTATTGTTTCACATTCGACATGCAACCTGTCAGCAAGTCATCTTAGCTCTGCCTGAAAGCATGTCCAGAGTCTGAATGCCTTTCAGCACTTGGACTACCACCATTCTGGTTCAAGCCACCAGCATCTCTCTCAACCTGCAGCGTGCAGTGGCCTCCTCACAGTCCTCCTTGCCTCTACTCTTGCTTTGACAATCTATCCTTTTTCTTAAAAATCCTCACGCAAGGATATGTTTATTGATTTTAGAGCAAGAGGAAGGGAGAAGGAGAGAGAGAGAGAAACATGATGTGAGGGAGAAACATCGATCAGGTGCCTCCCATATGTGCCCTGCCTGGGGACCGAACCCACAACCTTTTGGTGGGATGATGTCCCAACCAACCAAGCACTCAGCCAGGGCTCTACAATATATTCTTTAAAAAAGCTTTTTAAAATTACAGTGTAGTTGGCATACGGTGCTGTATGAGGTTCAGGTGGATAGCACAGTTAACTTGACACTTGTGCACCTTATGATGTGGTCACCATGATGAGTCTATTAACCACTGTTGCCATGCCGACACTGTATTCTTAATGCAGTGGCCAGGGCAGTCCTGTTGGACTGTCGGCTCATGGCCCTCCTCTGCTTGAAACCCTCCAACTGTGTCCTTACTCAGAGTAAAAGCCATTCCTTGTAAGGACCCATGAAACCTCCCCTCAATCTCTTTAGCCTCCATTCCACTCCCGTCACTTCGTCTTCTATTACCTCTTCCCTCTCTCCCTCCCTCTCTAATCACAAGGGGATCCTCTTCCCACTTCCTCAGACCCTCCAGGTGCACTTTTCCCTTAACCTAGAAGGTTCTTTCATAGATAGCTACAAAGCTTACTCTCTATTCTCCTTCAGGGCTGTACTCAAATGCTACCTGCTTTTTTTCTCCTTAGTACTAACCACTACATAATATATAATATGTTTTGCTTCTCTCCTACTTGAATATAAACTTCAGACAGGCAGAGATTTTTGGTCTGCTATGTTCACTGCTATATCCTCGTCATTTAGAATAGTGCCTGGCACATAGTGGGTACTCAATTCCAAATTATAGAAGGAATGAGTAAATGAATATCTTATCATCTCATGAAAATGGTCCAGTAGCCAGAAGATGGATAGGTGGAAGGATGGATGGATGGATGGATGGATGGATAGATAGATAGATAGATAGAAAGAACGAACAAGCCTATAGATAGGTTGTTATAACTTGTCATTACCTCTCCCCGACCCCTACTTCAGGAAAAGTACAATACCAATAAAAGTACAATACCAATACAGAATTATAGATAGAATTCTCCCATTTTAAGGACAGCATATAATCATTATACATTTTATATTTCTCAGAAATTATGTATTAAATAGTACCTTTCATTTGAGCATTTCAAAATGTGTTTTAAAAAAGGAATACCATAATTACATGTAGTTAAGCATCACTGTTATACATCAGCTAGCAGTAGAAGGCTTAATGCATTCAAGATCTCACTGGCTTTTGACGTCTCTGTATTGGAACAGAAAATGCAAGAGAAGCCCAAGTAGCAGTTTGACATTTACAATATGCCATTTAAACCTCAGAAAGTCTATTATTGCCTGGCTTGTTAGCATAAGAAAAAAGTGAAATGACTTGTAGACTGTCAACGGAGTGTCATGGTGTCCTTGGGCCCGCAGTTACCTCACTTAACTTCACTTGGTTCTTCCTGTTTACTCAGCGTATCACGACTGAACATATTACTCAGGAAGGCTCTGAAAAGGATGTGGGGCTCACTCTTGGCGGTTAACCAAAAGTGTTTTCCTGAGGTCAAAGTGTGAGTGACACACGCGCTCTGAGTTGACCACACTTACAAGGTGAAGACAAGTGTTCTGAGACTGAGCTCCTGCAAAGTTGCCAGATGTTTAGAGTGTGGCTTGGGTGCCATGGCCTCCTGATAGCGTGCCCCTTAAATGCCCTCTTTAAATGCCCAGAACCCTCATTCCTCTTCCTTCTGAAACCGGCACACAGGAATGCCTCCAATGACAGCTTATGTTAGGTAAGCTGCCTCTTCCAGGGTTATGTCCTTTGGAGAGAACAAAGCCAAAAGCAAAACCACGGACATGTCAGTAGTGAAGTTTCAGGAATCAATAAGCCAGGTCCAGCGTCTGTGTGTTAGGGGACAGGACTCTGACTGCCAAGGCCCCGGAGAGGAAGTCGAGTAGGACAGACACTCACAACCCCACACCCCAAGCATAGCCAGCACCCAAGTGCTCGACTCATTAAAACAAACTGACCCATGAGTCTTCAAGTCTGAAACAAACTCCAACAGGTCTGAAGTAATATACTTATCATCTTCTGGAGGATCTCAGAACTCATTTAGTCTTTCTCTCTCATTTTATAGGTGAGGAAATTAAGGTTCCAGAAAGTTAACTACAGTCCTGTGAGCTTCTCAGTGTCCATTCCATGTCTTGCTTTTGTGTGTACTTGGAAATGACCGACTGCATTTCCTGCAAAAGGTCTTGTCATTCGGCATAGTCATTCTGCACATCCTCTTAGTCTGAGGCAGTGGTATTTGACTGAGCTTGGCAGTCTGGATACTCTAAACATGCCCATGTTCTAGGAATACAAATCAGATAAATAAGGAGAGTTTTTAGTCGGGCCCAGGAGCAGCTAACAGGTTATCTGCCTCTAAGATGGAGTCAACACCATGACCACACGCACCAAGCAGTGAATCAGTGTTCTCTGTTTGACCAAAGAAAAATCATGGCGGTGTGGACAGGACCCTGTTTGGGAGGAGGTAGGAGTGAGTTTTAGCCTGGGCATCATCACAGTCCAGCCGTTTTACGTTGGGCAAGCACTTCTCTTTGGGACCTAGGACCCCTCCTAGTAAGTAACCAAACTATCACCTGGCAGGACGGGGCAAACAGATGAGCAAAGCAAATGGGCAATAGCTTTGCGTTAAGGTAAAATGCTTCTTGGGCTCAGTGTCTCCTCCTCTCTCAGGGGTTTGGAGAAACAGTCTGGAGAAGCTAAGAGCTCGTTTGTGCTGCCCCAAGTCTTTCTAGCTTCTTTCCGTAGCCAAAAGAAATGGACACTAGGGCAGGGACCTAGAAGATCGCTCCTCCAAACCACTTTTGGTGGTAGACTTGTGATCCACACTTGGCCAATGACAGTATCTACCCCCCCAAGCAACAGAAATAGGTGCAAAGGATAGTCATGCAACCGAGCCGACCTGATCTAAGTTCTTCCCTCAGATTGGTCTTCAGATCTTAGGAAATACAAGTCCTTTCCTATAAAGTAAATAAACTGAGGTGATGTAAGCTGGAACTTAAGAGAAGCTACTTCCCTTGGGCCCAGAGTGGAAGCCCAGCTATAGGAGGAGAGAAAAGGCTAATGGAGATCATCAGAGCTGAGAGAAAGAGGGTGGTCCAGTGATGCTGTCTGATTCCTGGATCCAGACAGGCCTGAAGATGTTTTCCTTTTTGCCTGAACTAGCTTTAGCTAGACGTGTCATTTTTGATTGAACGAATCCTGAGTAATACATTCTCTAATGTTTCAAATGAGGAAAGTGAGGCTCACATGGAGGGAAAGACTGACTCAAGGTTACACAGTGCGTTGGAGACAAAACCTGGACTTGAAATTAGATCTATTGATTATCATTCCGAAGAGTTTTCTTCTGCACTGAGCTTCATGTACTATATCTTGTAAATTATTCAATTTTTTGGAAAGATAGCAACAGGTCTTCTTCCCTACCGTGTTGCATCAGGGCAAAATCCATTCATTTAAGCAAAATATGGAGGACCATTTATTAAGGAGTCTGTGATATAATAACAAACTTCGACTAACTGATTCATGTCTAGGTAAGTACAAATAAAAGGTTCAATTATGACAGGGTCAAAGGTAGAAACCATAGACTTGATTCTGTGTGTGTGTGTGTGTGTGTGTGTGTTTGCCAATGGAATGTCTAATGTGTTCTAGGCACAGAAAGAGGGTCTTCCGTCAATGTGGTTATATGCGACTGCCTCACGCTGGGCTTCATGTGTAGTTGAAACAGCAGATGAAGGAAGAAAGGAAGAGAATGAAGAAGGAAAGAAGACAAGAAGGGAGAGAAAGGAGAAAGATGAAAAGGAGAGTTGGCTTCAAGTAAAAATTAATTTTTTTTCTATTGTTCAATGGGGTTTATATTAATGACCAGTATCTTATGGTGATCTTTAAATATGGCCATGAAATCTAGTCTGCTACGAAACTACTGCTTTTCCTAACTTGAACAGAAGAAACTGTGAGGAGAAACTCCAAGTCAGAGCCTTAGACCACATTAGGAGCAAATGACGTAACAGGAGATAATGACACTTGATAAACGTCCTAATCGTTGTAATTCTGTGAACTGTTCATAACAGGGCTCAGTCAAGATCAGTGATATTCATTTACAAGGGCTGAATATTAGAGTAAATTGCGTGAAAGTGGGAAGTTCCTGGATTTAGTAACACAATGAATAATGCTTTAGAAAACCTGAACATTGATGATGAATAGGTAGGTGTTAAGATTATTCTATTTGAATTGTTGTTTAGTAATGTTATATCATTCTTTGTGATCAGAATTTTTAAACCACAAACAGGATGTAGACAAATAGTGGAAAAAAAGAGTTTCGGAGTCAGAAAATAAGATGGTCATCAAGAGAATCTGTTTTGCATTGGTTTGCAAAAGTACTCACCGCTTAAAAACTTGCTCTTTTCTAGTTTTAAATTCAGTAATGAAAGACAACATCCCAAAAGATTTCTAAGTATCATAATAATGCAACTAAAGGGCATTATTTACCATGCTATATTTAGTTAAAATATAGACATTATAAAAAGGAAAGGGGGAGATATTCCACTATCACCCTCATCAAATTAGCAAAATGTATTGATAACATAGTACGTGAATTACTTATTAACTAAGGTTTTCTGCAGCTAAGAAATCTTCAGCCTAACTCATACAGTAATCTAGATAATCTAGTTTCAGTTATAGATGGTTTTCATCAGTATTTCGTATTTTAAGCAGAGTACATTATAATTGTTTTTGAACCTCTGACACATTTTAAAAACTTTACTGCAGTATGAATTTCATTAAGATTCACTGATGGCACCGATTTTAACTTGCCATGCCATTCATTATTGAAAAATGTGTAACATTTAAACAATTCATAATACACTGCATGATCCACCATACAGCATGCTGTTAACTGGTTTCTTGTGTTTGTTTTTCCATCCGTACGTCTCTGGGGCCCCGTCACTGTCGCTTGGAGAAATATTAAAGTCTTGGCTTTTCCGGTCAGCAATTTGCAGTCTTTTTATGAAACGTCTACAATAGCACCACATGCAATTTTCACCATTGATTCTTTCATTCAAGTGTTCATTCAACAAATATGTGCCATTCACTGTTCAAGACTGTGGAAACAGAGGTGAGCCAGACAGAAATGGTCCCCGTTTTTAGAACTGTCATTCTTGTGTGAGACAGAGGAGACAAAGAACAAACAAATGGATAAATGAAAAGATTTTAGACTTGGAAAAATGCTATCAAGAAAACAAAACAGGTAATATGATAGAGAGTGCGGGACGAGGGCCATATGAATGGGGTCATTTAGGAAAATCCTTACTTAGGAGCTGGCATTTGACCCCAAACGCAAATGACAAAAAGGAGCCTGTGTGTATGTGGCCGCCCGAGAGACCGGCAAGAGCCCAAAGAATGGACTGCCATCGTGTAGGACGTCAAGACAGAAAGGGGCTGTGAGGGAGTGTGATGGGGCCAGAGAAGGAAGCAGGGATCCCAGCATGCAGAGCACCGCAGGCCATGGCAGGAGGTTGAAACTTTGTTCTAAGGATTTGGGCAAGACATTGAGGGTCTCCAAGCAGGGCAGTGATATATGATTCATGGTAATAGAAAGGCCACTCTGGCTTCTGGTGGATAATGGTTCCTAGGGAGAAGCACAGAGTGAGGAGGGCTGCTGGCTGTGTTTTTGTAGGTTGGATCCCACACCAGGGTGCCAGGCAGAATGGGTAATTGGGGGTGAAGTCCAGCCTTTGTGCTATTCACCAGCATGGACCTGCGTTCACCTGCAGAGAGGGGCATCTTTTCCTAGCATTCACGATGTGCCATATGGGCAGGAAGCAGCCTTGGGATAGGGGAGGACATTGCAAAAACCCGGGTGGAGAAGGCAAGAAGTGGGTTTAGGAGACGTCCAGAGGTAGAGCTGACAGGACTTAATGATCGATTAGATGTGAGTGAGGGGTGACCCTTAAACCCACAGGGTGTGGTGCTGTCACTGACTGAGGTGGGGAAAGTTGGGAGGGGACCAGGTTTAATTATGTAGTTTTTTTTAGGAGAGGGGTCAAGAATTCAGTGTGGCTAGGTTTAGCCTAAGATACAGGTTAAATGTCCAATGGGATTATGAACTGAGGAAATTTATAATGCTATTTGATATAGCTTAGAAGTACAAGAAATCATAGCCTCTTAGGTCTTCCTCATGATTCCTGATCCACCCTGGGGGATGGGGTCTGGTGGAGGGAGGGAACTAAAAGTTGAGTCCAGCTGGTATTCTTCATCTGAAGGAAGAATTTAAACAGGTTCGCAATCCTCCGATCTCCACCCCATCACTCCTCTCCCCCCCAAGGTGGTAGGAGCTCAGGGTGCCCTCCTCACAGTGCTAGGAGTGCTTACACCTTTGGGTGTCTGCTACCTCCCCTGCACTCTACAGCAATGCATCTTACTCACCTGTCTCTAGTCACCGCTTGCCCTGCTGCTGTTCACTGCTGACACTGGCAGCCAGTGTGGCTTGGTGAAGGCTCAGGGACTCCCCGGGTACTCAGCCTCATGCGAGCTGGCCCTGTACCCCTGTGGGTACCTGCCACATTCTCCACCCAGCTCCTGGCCCAAAGACTTCCCTTGGTCCTATGGATGTTTATCAGTTCTCTACCTAGCCTTGGCCCATGGACACTTTGGGAACGTGCAGGAATTTCTGAGTCCCATCCTTACTACCTGGGAACTGGCGATAGCTTCAGAGAACTACCGTCCAGCCCTCTCTCTGCCTAACCATGCTATACCGCTGCTTTAACTCTGATATGTCCACTGCTTCCTCCTCACTGCCCAGGCTGGCATAAGGGCCAGCGGGGTGATGATCTCCTTTCAAAGGCTCCAAAGCAAATAAGGCAAAAACTCTCAGCATTGCCCCCAAGAGCTCTAACACACATCCCCTGCCTGGACGGAAGTTCAGAAAGGGAAGGTCACACCACATGGCTCCCTCTGCTGCTTCTGCCCCTGCTTCTTTCCCCACAGTTCCTTGGTACCAGAAGAGATGGGCTTCCTACTTTCATTCTGCCTGGGGCAGCGACTATCACAGCCCAGGCGGCAGAGTCAGGAGGGCGATCTTCTCAGTACCTACTGGATCTCAGGATACTGAAGGATGTAAAAATTATTTTCAGTCTCACTGCCACACCTTGATGGCTGAGGGAGTGTGGGAAATGCTGATACGATTATTCATAAGACAAACAAAATCGGGACATATTTAAATACATTACACTTGTAACATGAGTTTGTAGCTCAGTGAAACCGTCACTGCTGGAGATACAACTTGAGAGTGATCAGCATGCGGGTAGGGCAAAGCCAGGACTGAATAAGAACATCTAACTTATGACAGAGAAATCTGAGAGAGCAGAACAGAGTACTGGGGTGATCCTGTATGGAGAGGCCGGACAGGGAGCAAGGAGCCAGCAGGGGACACTGAGACGAAATGTGTGTGGAATCACCGGGGCCACAAGAGGAGCCAGTTTCCAGAGGAAGGAAACACTTGATGGAGTCAAATGTTCTCAAGAGTCAAGCCTATAAAAGGATCTTAACCCACACACTGATTCTGACCCTGACCCTGACTTCTTCCTTAGAAGGATGAGGACAAGTTGAAATGAATAAAACAATATCTTATCTAAAAGGGCCACTGATAACAAAACTTCATAAAATCATGTCACCATTTTTAATTAAGATGATGCTCTATTCAGTGAATGCTGTGCTCTTTGAGCCAAACTGAAACCCCATCGGGGTGACTGAAGTATTGAGCGCCAGCCACTGGAGATCCCCCGTTGTTACCGGGAACTTTTAGAGGTACCCCTCAGGCTCTTCCAGCCTGCCTCTCACGAAGCATCATGACGGTTTCTATCTTCTCTTTGCTTATCTTTTTCTGAAATCAACTTGGGAAACATATTAGTCTTTCATTCTTTCGGGCAGATACTAAAGCACATGGTTTTGTGGGTGAGGCCTCTGCAGGGACCCTAGGCTTGGTGTCCCAGGTGTTCTGGAGATGGTAGAAATGTACCCAGAGGGGGAGTCTCCTTTTACACCAAAAGGAGCAGGGGAACCGATCCTTGGGATGGGCACAGTGCCCATGTCCTGCTGCCTCCCCCCACCATTCTTCCGAGCTCTTGGTGCCTACCACCCCTCCCCTGACCTTCACATTATTCACGTTACTCATTTTCTCTATTCTATTTTACCCATTTCACCAAATTGATCGTATGTAGACTATAGAAATAACAGTCTGTGAATAGTGTGGTTCAGAGTTTGAAGTATCCGTTTATGTTAATGGTCAGCCTGGGAGGCAGAATGAGATAATATGAACAGAAGAGGTTGAACCCTGGTTCTGCCTCTCACTAGCTGAGTGACCTTGGGGATCTAAGTAGTTGGTACATTGGAAAGTGGGTAGTGAGAAAGCTAGCCTCTAAGTCCGGTTGGGCTCCCAGGACCTGCCATTGGGCATTGAGGAGGAGGAGCATTCGTCGTGGTTGTAAGAAGACTGAGCCAGGAACTGAGGGAAGAGTCCTTTCAATGCAGTCCACCCAGAGGAACAGGGCAGAGAGGTGGAAACTGAGACAGAGGCCAACAGTTTGCATTTGGGATCAGTTTGGGATCAAGTTAACAGATCTGAGTGGGTGTGTAGGAAGTGGACCCCTCTAAAGTCCTCAACAGCTGATCCAGGGGGCCCTGCCCCCTTTGAGGTAGCGACCGTAACTGAGCTAAGGTGAAATTCCACCCAAGCAGCTCCCAGCATCCCTGTGACCAAACTACTGGATCGCTAAGCCGCTAAAGAAAAAGTATCCATCTTAATTTGTCTTCTACTTTTGTTCAGAATGGAAAGAAGTGATATTGGCTTAAACAAGTCTCTGTTGGGGCCCCTCTCTGTTACCAGTCCTGGTTATCTTCCTGAACAACTATTCCTCCACAACAGCAGAGCAAAAAATTACCAGATGGATATAAATACTCAGCAGTTTAAATGGAATATTCAGGGCAAATAACCTTGAGTGAAAAAGCACTTAATAAAAGAGGTTCTTCCTCACGTGTTTTCCTGTATGTAAGTATGTGTGTATATATACACATATGATATAGAATATACATTATAATCTTTATACTTACATTGCACTGATAAAGTAAGAGCAGGTTGTTATGAAAAGGAGGCAATATTTAACAATTCTTGAAGATAAAAATATAACTGCACAGCTGAAAGAAAACAGAACTCCATTGCCAATGAGCACAACTAGCTTTACTCTTGTCTTCTAATGCCATTCTCCAATAAAAGGAAGCAGCACTCTTCGGAGAAATGGCTGGTTCTAGGACTGGCACAGGAAATAGGCAAGATGAGCCTAGAGCACCTTATAGTGCCAGAAAGTAACTCAGTGCTCAAAAAACAAAAACGGAGAAGCCACAATGATGAGATCAAAAGGGACAGAGGGGACAATGGAAACAGCTTCCAAATGGCCAAAATTGGGTGTAATTTGAGCAATAAAATAAATAAGTAACGGCTGTACTGGATTGTAACCCAAAGTGTATAACAAATATCTGTGAGTCCATGTTAATATAAGTAAGTAAATGGGAAGACAAATACCCCTTGCAGACTTATGTAGATACTCAGCACTCAAAGAAATGGGACATAGCTCTCTACTTCTTATGTGTGCTCCGTGTATCTGCCAAAGAGCACAGCGTGGAGAAAGGGGAAAAAAGGAACATGACAATGTAGACCCCTGACAAACATAACCTCAGCCAGATGATCAAGGTCACCATCAACAGGGATAAATCATACTGACGTATATACCTTTGACATTTTATGATGAAAACAGCACTTTATTTCTGTGGTCTTCCTCCCTGAGCACATACCCTCAGTCTGTTCATGAGAAAAACATCAGGCAAATTTCAACCGAGCAACATTCTGTGAAATACCTGAGCAGTGCGCCTCAAAACTGTCAAGGTCATCACAAACAGTGAGAGTCTGAGAAACTGTCACAGCCCAGAGGAGCCTGATGAGACATGATGACTTAAACGCAGTGTGCTGTCCCGGATGGCATCCTGGGACAGAATGAGGACAATAAGTAAAAACTGAGGAAATCAGAATAAAGACTTTAGCTAATAATAAGGTATCAATATGGGGTTGTTCATTGTAACACATGTACCATATACATACTGTAACAAATGTTAAGATGCTAATAATAGGGGAAATTAGATGTGGGGTATATGAGAACTTATTGTACTATAGTTACAATTGTTTTGTAAGTCTTAAACTGTTCTAAATAAAAAATTTATTAAAAATTTAAAAAAATGGAAAGATGCTGAGGTGAAGTGTAGGGAGAATAGGCTAGAACCAAAAAACTGGTTTTGGGGTTTGCCGGTGGGTATCAGATTTTGGAGAAAGAAGTACTAGATGACTTTATCTAGGGTAGAACTTTAATGGAAATAAAAGTGTTAGTGGAATTTTTAATCAATTCAATTTTAGTAGAAAATTTAAAGGTCTTTTTATGTGGAGGGTTTTTTATAGCGTAAGGCAGGCTTTATCAGCTTGTTTATGCTTTTTGGAATGCATATTAAACTTTAGAAAAACATTAAAATTAAAATATTCATTGGTGGAAAAAAAAAAAACCTCAATAGGGACAGTTAAACTACAGATGGAATTCTTCAGATAATTGAATTGGGAATTAAAAGATCCAATCCAAACCAGGTCAGTGTGCTCTCAGTTGGTTGGAGCATCATCCCATACCCTGAAATGTCACGGGTTCGATTCCCAGTCAGGGCACACAGCTAGGTGGTAGTTTCAGCCCCCAGCTGGGGCATGTGTGAGAGGCGACCAATTACTGTTTCTCTCTCACATTGACATTTCTCTCCCTCCCTTCCCCTCTTTCTCAAATCCATAAGCATGTCTTCAGGTGAGGATAAAAAAAAAAATCCAATCCAGAAATTCCCCCAGAAATCAGAAATAAAGCAGTAAGAAATTTAAGGGAAAAGTGAAGGTATGAAAAATAAGTTTAGCAGATTTCAACATATGTGCAATAGGAATTATGCACGGAGAAGAAAGAAGAGTGGAGATCAAAGAACGGATAGGAAAGCTCTGTACTGGAGAAAGACTGATCCTCAGATCACACAGGCCACGGGCAAGCATAAAGAAAGAACCACAACCAGACAAATGATGATAACGTCCCCAAGTTTCAAGGATAAAGATCGTGCAGATAGGAAGAAACAAATAGGTTTCCCACAGAGGCAAAAACAACAGGAACTTCATCAAAGAACAAATCAAAGCTGAAATTACAGACTATTAAATTATAAGAGTGAGCAAACTACATACTGAAATCCATGCGATGCTGACCAGGCTGCGTTAAAAAGAAAATGGCTCCTTACCTAGTAATAATCTCTGTGATCCTGGGTGAAATATTTAATTTTTTAAAGCTTCAACTTCTCATCTTTAAGTAATAATAATATCAACTACGTTCATGGTGCTAATTATGTGCCAGTCACTGTTCGAGGGGCTTACCGTGTACTGGTTTATCTATTTCCCATAACAGCCCCACAGTGTAGATTATACGATTTTCCCATTTTACAGATGAGGAAACTGAAGCTCAGAGAAGGTACTGGCACAAGGTCAAACTTAGCAGTGGCAGGAACTGTCTCGCGTGTGTCTACACTCATAACCACCGCGCCACAAAGACTTCTTATGAAGTCTGTTTCTTCTAAACAGAAAATGCCAAACAACCTCCGAAAGTCATCAGACCCAGATTGCACGGGCAAGTTCTATCAGAACTTAATTCATTTAGCAAAAAAAAATTTGGAAAGAGACTTTCGTTTCTGTCAGCCTGGTCACCATTTTCTATTTAACAGTCTGTGCGGGAACAGCTTTGCTCCTACCCACTAGCTGCGGACCAGTTCAGAAGTGGAGTCTTCCGTGGGGGGAACCGCTGAATGGGCTCCGAGGGCACCTGCACCTTCAGACCAGCCTGTGACCTTCAGACCAGCCTGTGACCTCAGGTCGAACAGCAGTAAATTTGGGAGTTGAAGCAGTCCATCCACCACGAAATCCCTTCCGGGTCCATGCTTTCTCACCAGCAGCTGCTCCTCCGCAGTCCCTTCAGGGTCTCTGTAGACGTAGAGAACCTGCTTTCTGCGCATGCTCATAGAGGGTGGTGCCATGCGTGCACAATACTTCCGGGGACATTGCGTATCCGGCGCGTTGTGTGTCCGGAACGTCGACCCGCAGAGAGAGCTCCCTTGTTGTAGCGGGTGGCAACGTCCACGTGTTACGCAGAACAATGGTAGGCAGGTCTGCACAAGACGCCCCTGTGAGAGGCTGGTGGTCAGCCCTGGGGTCAGTAACCACCAGACATCATGGTTCCTGGAAGGCTGCCTGGATCTGGTTAGTGAAGGCTCTGAGAGTGAGGCGGCCAGCAACAGGAGTGGCTCCAGTGGCAGCGGCAAACTTCAGCACAGCCCGCTGGCCAGTGCTCCTGGAAGACAGGGCGCTGACAGCAGCCGGGTTTTCAAAGGCAGCAATGGCAGGAGCTGCCGTCGGAAACTTCTCCCAGGTTCTCTTCAGCTTTATGACATAGGTGCCATCACTCTCCCTTTTGTACATGTGCTGCTCCATGTGGAAGTCAAGGTTGGTGCCACCTAAGTGGGTTTCTGCGGCAAGGAGTTTGATGACATCCTCCTCCTTCATCTGTGGGACATCAAGGGCTCCAGGTACCATGAAAGTTTCCGTTTCAGTTACAACAGGAATCCAGAACAGCACCACAGGGCCCCCTCTCTGGGGCACGCAGAAAGGCTGGCAGATTAATGACTATCGTGGCGTGCTGCTAAAGAGTTGTGATTATTGGTTACCACAGCAGAAGCACACTATTTTATCCATACACCAGTAATAACCAGTTCAAAAATACAACCTGTACACAGTAGCTATTAAAATAGATAACACCTCTCCTATTTTTTTAACCTTACATTTTTATATCCAGCTGTTCAGCATGCCCCATGGATACTCAAACATGTCCCAAAACAAAATTCACCCGCCCCAACTCCTTCACATCAACACCTGTTCCTAACTCAGTTAATGACCACTCTGTTCTGTCACTGCCTGGGCCCAAACCCTCGAGTCGTCTTTGGCTCCTGTCTTCCTCTCACATCATTTATCCACCACATCAGCATATTTATTGGCTCTACCTTAAAAATATATTTTGATTCTGATTATTCTTACTGCCATTATTGATACCACCTTGGTCCAAGCCACCATCAGCTCTTACACAGACTATCTCAGTAGAACCCTAACTGATCTCCTAAATGTAAAGGGGGATCAAATCTCCCACTCTTGTACCCCAGCTATTGTCTGTGCCGCCAGAGTAATCCTTCCCCTCACACATGTTACTCCTCTGCTCACGGTCCCCCTGCAGCGCCCACCTTGCCTAAGTAAAACCTTAAGTCCTCCTCACTGCCTAGAAGGCTCTGTATGATTTGCCTTCTTGTCCCTTCTCTGGCCCCCATTTCCGTTCTTTGCTTCAATCACTCTGCTATAGAAAGGCTGACCTCCGTGCTGGTCCTCCTGCATGGCGGACATACTGTAGCCACAGGCCTTGCACTTTCTAGTCCCTCTCCCTGAAATGTCCTTCCCCAAGATATCTTCCTGACTCATTTACTTTCTTTGGGGCTCTACTCAAATCACTGTATCAGAGAGGCCTTCATTGACCACCTTAAAAATCCCCCCCCCCCGCCCACTGTCTCCTACCTGCTTTTGGTTTTTATGGCACTTGTTACCACCTGACATATTACCAACATATTTATTGGTTTATTGTCTGTCTCTGCTCTCTAGAATGTAGGCTTCACAAGACCAGGGACTTTGTTCTGTTCACTGCTTTATCCCAAAAGCCTAGAACAATGGCCAGGCTACAATAAATTCTCAGTAAATATTGTTGAAGAAACAATTAAACCTAGGAATAAACTGCATGCAACTATGCAAAACCTGTATGACAAAAAAAAAAACCCACTATAAAATTGAATTGAGAGAAATAAAAAAGGCTTGAATATATAGAGCCATATTATCATCTTGGATGGAGAGATTCAATTTTTTAAAGTATCAATTTTTCCCAAATTCAATTTTAATCAAACATAATCACAACTAAAATTCCATTAGTTGTGGGGGGGAACTTATCAAAAGGATTCTAGAGACCATCTAGACCTACAAATGTTTGAAATTATCTGCTTTTGCAAATGACAAGTAATAAGAGGCAGGCAGACATTCCCGGCCATATATAGTTAGGCATACAGAAGAGCTATAGAAACTAAAGATCACCAGACCATCACCCCAATATAAATAGACAGCTCGCTGAGACCAATCAGAGAGTCCAGAGACAAGGCCGTTAAAACAGAAATTTGGTACGCAGTAAAGGCAGACTTCATTGACTGCCATTGCGGCCTCAGAAACTTGGTACTTCAAATCAGTAGGTAAAAGAAATGTTTAACCAATAATGGTATTCACCACACTTACCAAAGGAAAAAAATGGATTTCTTGTATGACCTCAATTAAACTCCAAACACTAAAGACTTAATTGCTTGAAATGAAATATTTAAGTCTAGAAAAATAGAGGTAAATATAAACTACTACATATTTAACCATACAAAAATATCTACACAGCCAAAAATACTATAAGCAGAAAAGTAGAGGAAAATAATACATCTGAAAAACAAAGATCTATAAGGACCTCTTAGAACCCACGAAGTAAAAAAATCAGGACACCAAGAGAAAAGTGAGCCCAGACAGGTAATTCATAAATGAAGAAATATAAATGAGCAACAATTCATTAATTCAACAAACATATATTAGCATCTTTTACATGCTGAACACACTTGCCAAGGCTAATGAAACCTTGCTGGCAGGGGCGGCAGAAGGGGACATTCTTAGACCTGACCGATAAGATTATTATGGATCTAAACTATATAGTTATATGTTCGAACAACTTTCTGCAGGACAGTTTAGTAATGTACATTTAAAATGAAAGCATTAAAATTGCTTGACATCCATTTGAAATCTAGAATTTATACCATGTCTGGATGTAAGACCTGGACCTCTGACAGTCGTCTTGCAGCCACCAGAGGAGGCAACCTGGGGGCAAAGCCAACACACAGTGAGACAGAGGAGCCATAGTCCTGGTCCCCCGACCCCCTGAGGCCCCTTGAGCCACAGATTCAGTGTTTAGTGACGTGGTAAATTTTCTCATTGTTTAAGCCAGTTTAATACGGCTGATCTCTACAATCTACCTCCCCCAGCCCCAAATGTACTTGATTATCTGATTGTGTTAAGTGGGCTTGGACTATAGGGTTTACAACTGAGTCAGCAGAAATGGAGATAGATGTATGATAGCAGACAAGAGAACAGGCTCTGGGGTCAGAGAAATCCAACAGATGTTTCTTTTTCACATCGATGTTTCTCTCCCTCTCTCCTAAGTCAATAAGCACGTCCTGCAGTGAAGATAACACATTCCACTTACAAGAATGGCCTGGGTCGTTATTCATAATGGGGAGGAAGAGGGGGCAGGGACGGGAAGAGGACAAGATCCTAGGTCTGGAGCTCTAGAAATGGCATGGGGGCTGGATGGGGAGCAGTTGGCGCTAGGTCCACAGGGCCCAGAGCGTGCTTAGGACGGCCGCAAGGAGAGAGCTGTGGCTATACTGCAAAGTACGGCTTCCCAGCTGGAAGCTGCACTTCCTGGGGAAGAAGAACCTGTAGGGAGGACAGTACATCCAGCGGGGGCTTACCCCATCCCACTTGGTTGGGGAAAACCGACCTAGAAATAACTATTTGATGAAGAAATCATTACTTGAGGATTCTCATAATTAGTTATCTCTTGGCTATTTAGAGAAAAAGGCAGGATGGGTTTTACTTGGAAATTTAGTGCCATTTTGTGTGTGTCGTTTGTGCTATGGCTTCCCAGAACAAATAAGCATTTTATTTTATTCCTAGAGAAATAATTCATGACACGTGGGTTTTTATCACAAAGTAAAAATGTCAAACTTTATCTTTGGAACGAAATAAATGTTTGAGTATTGTCATTTATTGTAAAATATGTTATCTACACAAAATCTTGGTAAGCATCCCACTCTCCAGTCTTCTTGATATTTAAAATAGTGAGTAATTAATTTCTGAGCTTGGTGTATTTTTTCTGCAGGAGATCATTTGCATATTTACATGATATTGAAAGAAATCCTAGAAGCTAAACCTCAGAAGTTGTTGACTGCCTAGATAAACATCTGCTATTCTAATGGTGTTTTGAACTGCTGAGCTGCAATTTAAATATTCTTAATTCTTTTCTTTTTTTTTATAAGTAGTGGGTGGGGAATTGGGCAAGAAAGCATAGTCACCTAACTCTCTCTCTCATTCTTTACAGAGTTGGAGTTCCCACATACTCATGCCTTCCTCGCGAAGTTACTATAAGAATTGAAAGGGGGAAGAGGTTGAAAAGCCCTTTAAAATTCTCAAGAGACTACACAACAAGCAAGTGGGTGTATGTTGCTCATTGCTTAATGATTTGTGAAATGCTTCCTTACTCAGGTATTTTTTTTAAAAAGATGTTTTTTATTTTTAGAGAGATGGGAAGAGAGGGAGAGAAACAGCGATCGGTTGCCTCTGGCACACAACCAACCAGGGACATGAGTCCTGACCGGGAATTGAACCAGGAACCTTTCTGTTCACAGGACGATGCTCAACTACTGAGCCATACCTGTTAGGGCACTTGACTCAGGTTTTTAAAATGTTATATCTACTCTTTGTTACTGATCCACTGGGAACATTGTATATTGGTCATTTCATAAATAATATAAATTTAAGAACATTTTATAAAATTAAATCTGTCATTTATTCATCTAAGCAGTAATTCCTGAGCACTTACTATAGATCAAGCCCTGGGTATACAGTGATGAAGAGGAATTGGCTGTCGTGTTGACTCTCATGGACCTTATATCCCCCTAGGAGGAATAGATACTGAGACAGAATCATGCAGATTGCAATGATTACTATGGTCAGGGAGGGCTTCGTGGAGGAGGAGGCATTTGGGTTGAGACCTCAAGGATGAGTATGGGCTGCACATGGAAGAATTGAGGAAGAACACTCCACTCAGAGCTTAGCAAGAATGAAGGCCTGGAGGCTGGAAATAGAAAGAAACCAACGTGACTGGGGGGTGGGAGGTAAGGGGGGAGCAGAGCACGAGCAGAGCACGGGATGGACCAGAGCACCAGACGGACCAGACCACATTTCCAAGTGGAAACTTGGTCCATTCCGGCGGAAGCATCCCAAATGGAACGCTTCGATCCTTCCCTGAGGCAGGCCTGGGTGATCCACCCCCGGTTCCTTTGTGGGCGAGGGCTGCTGCTGTGCTGATGCTTGGAAAGGCTGGGTAACCAGCCCAAGGAGCGCCAGTGTCCACTGGAGGTGTTTAGGGGGTGGGTAGAAGGTGGTGTTGGGGGTGGGTAGGAAGCTGGGTGACCCAGGCCCAGCTGATTATGCCAGGATTTGGCCTGGGGAGAAAAAAAGTGTCAGTTGGTTCACTGTTTTTGACTTTAATATGTAGGGCTCTTCCTAGTAAACCAGGGCCTGCCTGAGGTACTGCTGATGCTGGACCCCTGGCACTACAAGACCAGACCTTTGGCTCATGCAGCCATCAAGCTCACTCTGCAGATGGCCGTGGGAAATGATGGCCCTCCGGCACTTCTGAGAGCCTGGCAGCCCGGGATTGCAGCACTCCTCCCCTCCACCCAGAGGCCTGAGCCGAGTAACCAGAATGGCAATGGGAGCAGGAACACTCGGGCCACCGTCTCCCAGCTCTGCCCTTCCCAGGAAGGGAAGACAGTAGATGGTGTCTTCTGAAGATGAGGAAGGCAGTGTGGGAACTGGACCAGGCGTGGCCAGATGGTCTCTATAAAGGACCAGATAGATTTCTTAAGCTACATACAGTGTCTGTCACACATTCTTCTTTGTTTTTATTTGCTAATTATTTTTTTACAACCCTTCAGAAAGATGAACAACTATTCTTAGCTTGCAGGCCTTACCTGGATCTGGCCAAGTAGGTTATGATTTGTTGACCCTGAAACGAGACTCCATTGCCCTGCCAAACTTCAAACTGAGGCTTCCTAATTTGTGTGAAGCACCACGTAAACATTTCTTTTAATATTTACAAGAATCCTCTGAGGTAGGCCTTATACCGTCCCCACCCCGTCCCCACCCCCACCCCCACTCCCACTTTCCACATCCTTATCCTTGTTCAATAGTAAGGATGTGGAAGCCTGGAGAGGTCAAGCAACCTGCCCAAGTTCATGGGGCTAACGAGTGGTAGAAGCAAGATTTGAACCCGGGCCGTCTGATTCCAGGGCCACTGCTCTTCACCAGTGCACTGTATTACCCCCCACTAGTCACCAGAGACTTTGGACAAGCCCATTTTTCTTCCTGGGCATGACCCCCTTCCGCACAGTAAGAGGCATACCTGGTGGCATGTGAAACTGTTCCCTTGGTTCACACACACAGCATTAAATTTTAAAGTCTGATAAGTCTTCCAATGATGTCAGGGCAAAAGTTCCAATCTGAGGCTAGCACCTCCTTAACATCTTTCCAGTACACATTAACTTACTTGTATAAGCGCTTTCCATTTTTACGGAGCCTCAGGGCCCAGGGGCCTCAGTAGACAGGGAAGTCTAGCGAGAGTTTAGTGCCACTATTGTATTCTTATTGTTACTTCCCAGTGTTGCATTCATGGCTTTATTTTTGTTGTTTTTTATGATTTTCTATTTTCTATTCTTGTGCCCGTTCCGTGAGATTGCTGCTGAAGCCCCTGCCATCACGTTCATGGCCAAATCGAAATCAAGGGTCGGGCAGGTTTCAGCTACTTCCATCTCCTGTGCCCAGGAAAGGAAAAGAATTCTACAGACGTCGCATGGATCCAAACATGTCCCATGGCCACCTGTAGCAGCAAGAGAGGCTGAAAAAGTGGGTGTTGAGCTGCTCACATTGTCACCCTAAACCAGTCAGGGTTCCCTCAGCAGGAAAAGGGTATAAACATGGGACTCTGTAATCAGAGTATTGGCTGGGGAGCCTTGGGACCTTCTCCTTGGCGCTTGCAGAGTACAGGCATGGAAGTCAGAACTACAGGAGGATTTAGGGAACTTAGCCAAGGGCAACTTCTTTTACCTTGTTTGCTACCAAGATACCCCTCTCCCCATAGTGTAACCAAACCCCAGCGGCCCCTCACCACGCCAAAGGAACAGCATGCAGTGAGAAAAACAATGTTGCCACCCTCTGTTACAGTAGTGGTGAGAAAAATCTTACGGGCTTGTCCCCACTGGCTCCTACGGCTCAGAGTGCTAACCGAAGGGACCCCTGCCTTTTCAGTCTCTAGTGTGTAAAACATACATTTTCGTAAGTGCGGCTTCCTCCAAACATGTACCCTAGAAACTAGATATAAAACCCTAGTTTAAAATCTCAGTTTATGTGTACCTTTCTTACAATTTCAAAACCTACTTTTCAAAATGAGGTTTCTATTAAACACTCCTTTAGCGTCCAGGCATATAGCCCGCGGCTCCCAGGATGCCTTCCAAAGCGCAGAGGACGCAGGGTGGGCCCAGCCCACAGGCCTGCGTGGTGCGCACCCTGGTGGGCGGGGCGCGCCAGAAGCACGCTTGCGGAGGAGCAGGGATGCTGACGGCTGGAGGGGTAAGATCCTGACCGGGAGCCGGGCTTCGGGCCTTACATACGCGTTTCGTTGCTTCCTGGCTGTGTGGATTTGGGCAAATTACTTGCTTTTGGTGCCTCAGCTTCCCCACCTATAAAATAATGAGGCTAATCATAATACTTCGCTCATAGGGCACAGTGAAACTGCTTTTGCGCTCACGGTGGTAAGAACAGCCCCATCAAAGGGCTGGGAGGCCAAGGTACAGACGGTGTCTTAAAAGGTAAACCGTGGAATGACAAATTAGCACCCACTTCATTTGGTTGGCTTTACGTGTTCCATGGCCTATATCCCATAAAGTGCTTAGAATTGTGGCTGGTATGTAGTTAGCGCTCAATAAATCTTAGCTACTATCCCATTTCAAGCGCGGAGTTTTTACTCCGTGTTGCACGGTGCTACGGTAAGTTCTCTAAAAATAGTAAGGAATCTTAAAGGCCAATGCTAACGGGCAGTTTGCTGCATTCTTGCACTTAGAGTTGAAGCGTTCCTCTTGTGACCCTTGTTCAAAGGAATACTTGCATAAAGAGGCATTTGTATGACGTGCCAATCTGGTCCCAGGCATAAACGATGTTTGTGAGATTTGGAAATAAAGGGTAGTAAGATTGAGGTGAGATTGAGGTGGCAATGACTAGACGGGGCCTGTGAAGACTGAGGTTACAAAAACCCTACAGACAGAGCAGCTCAGGAAACTGCACTATCTCTCATCCCCCTGCCCCTTGTCCCGCCATCCTTGTCCCCACCGCACCCCACCCCACCCCTCCTTCACCGGAACGCATGTGGCTAGCTGTTATATCAGCATTTCCAATGAAGTGAAAAAGGGAAAATACAGCCCTACGCTTTCATGGAAAGAGTTTTAACTCTCCCAACCAGAACCTCTGCCTTAAAAAAAAAAAATCTACATCTATATACACGTGTGTGTGTGTGAGATCTTTAACTTTTCCTGCAGACTCTCAGCACCCAACCTTTTCAAAAGCATCTTTTGTAAGGAAGGATGTTTCCTAAGACGATGTAATGTAGTCTTTGCCAAGTGACTCAGTTTGATATAATGTGCCTATCTTTTTTTTTGTCATTGTCAAGTCACCCAAATTTACAGAGAAAAAGTGGGCACTTGGTATCGGTTTGATGTCAGGGTTTTTCCACATTTGCAAGGGACCTTTAAATATAATTCGCTGTGAAGGTGTCTGCAGGCCAAGCTCCAGCCCTGTGTCAAGATGCTCCCAGCTGTGGTCCTTGCCTCTGCCCTTCTGTGCTCCGTGGCTGGCCACGGGTGCTTGACCTTGGTAGGGATCCGGGACGTCGAGTACCTCATTGGCAACCTGCAGGTAAGCTGCAGAGGTGGGTGCCGCTGGGAAAGGCAGCTACTGACAATTTAAGTGAATTTTTTTAGGAGGATGAAAAACATACCACCCATTATGGGGTTTTGTCTCTCTCTCTACTTTAGAAAGATCCACTGTCAAAATGCAGCTGTAGCGGCAATGTGAGTAAATGCTTTTTGACCAGCTTTCCAAACTAATTTTAACGTTCACATCTGGAGTCCTCACTTTGAAATTGTTCTTTTGCAGGTAACCGATTGTTTGTGCCTGCCCATTCCTTCTGTAAGTACGAAAGAAAACACTCTCGATCCTGTTCTTTTGAAATGTTTAAGGAAAAATAATTGTTTTATTTGATATTTTAGAGAAGCAAGTGCTACTTAATTATCATTGTTAGAGACTGGCATTTCCTTTTACCACCAGGATCTTGAAATTCTGTATTGCACAGATTTCTTTGTCTTTGGTCAGCTCTATGCCACCTGAGAAGTTTGACCACTTTCAATATTTAAAAAAACTTGATTGTCTTTTTAGATGAGTTGTTCCATGCGCACACACAATTAAATCAGACCGGAACCGAGATCACAACAAATCATACGGCCCATAGTGCGTTACTTTCTAATCCGTTTGATGATAACTCTCAGGTTGCGAAGCAATGTAAATAAATTGACAACTCCCTCCCCTTTCCCTTTCGGTCTGTTTAGCTGATTTAGGGTGGCCTCTGGGAGGACAGAGTGGTGGAGGTTGTGGGCAGAAGAGGAGTGGAAGGGGAAGTTCATTACCTTCTTGGGTTGAGAGGTAGTGCGGCAGGACTTTTCTGGCTAAGGTGAGGAGGAAGAACTCATCCAAGGGGCCCTGCTTTGTCCTCTCTGAAGCAAAGTCTGGGAGAATCTGAGCTTCCTGCCCTGGCTGAGGTCAGACCTCCCGCCCCACCACGACCCACCCATCAGATGAGAGCAGGATGGGGCGGCACCACGCAGTTATACCCCAACTGCCCCCTCGGTTACAGCCGAGATTTTAGCTACTACAGAAACACGGGCTGTATTCGGCTGGCACATCCCATCAGGCTGGTGTGAAAAGACTTTTTCTTCTCTGTACTTTTGAACTCACTGTTTCAAGACTTGGAACAGGGGAGCATTGTTTGAGAAGGGGACTCAGGACTGGCTGTCATCCAGTGCCCGTAGGCCTCATGGTCCCTGGGTGAGACGTGCCGAAGACCTCCAGGGAGCATCACTGTGGACAAAGGGCCTCACCTTGACATACTGATCATTTCCTAGACTGGCAAGGGACCTGTCTAAAAATAATGTCACTTTCGGTTACATTGGTTAAATGGAAACAGTCTCTAGAAGCGCTCTTTTTCTTATTTCATCTCAGAGTGGTCCTCTGAGTGTGTCTCTTCATAAATTCTTATTACTCTCCAGGACAACTGCACCACACCATGCTTCCAGGAGGGCCTGGCCCAGATGGCCAACACCACAGTGAAAACACGTTTCCCCCTGATTTTCTATCGGGTGAAGAGGACAGTTCAAAACCTGAGGGACCACAAATGTCCAGTGAGTTTGTATTTCTCTGCAATCTACTCTGCTTAGCTATTTCTGTGTGAATGTGATGCCAAGTCTATCTCAACGTAAATGGATGATAACATTGGAACTGGTAGTTCAAGGTCGATGAGAGACATCTCAGAAAATTAATCAGTACAATAGACTTAAAGTGAGATCTGTGTCGGATAGCCCAACATTCTCTGGCTTTAAAAAACACTCACACCTAGGCTGCCATTGACTTCTCCCACCTACTGAATAAGGAACAAATTCATCTGATTGTCATTAGAAACTAAAATCTAGAGAATCGGGGCTGTAGCCCACAGGCCACTAAAGTAGCCTAGAGATTCAACTTGCTGAATGGGAGTTGTGACCTGCAAGTTAAAGATTTTTTTTTTGATTGCCTAAGGAGGTGTTTAAAGGAAAACTCCCCCAGATCCGTGTGAAAGCTTGTCATTTGTCCTAAATGCCCATCAGCACATTATCTCCTTCAGCCTAGGGGCTGTCCCTGGAGGGACGGGCGGGGGAGCTCACGCTTCTGGGGTGCTAGCACCTCCACGCAAGCCCTTCACTCGGGGACTCACTGCACACGTGTCTACCGTCAACAGTGTATAGTTCTAGGCACTTAATATACGTCGTTTCATTGCACACCTGCCTCGCAGACAGCTGTTAGCTTCACCACCCTCACGTGATGGAAGAGGAAACCGAGGCTCCGCGAGGGTAACTCATTTTTCCTGAGGCTAAAGTGACAAAGCTGAGATTTGGATTCTGGTTTATGTGACCGCAAAGTCCTCCTCTTTGCTGTTGTGCTATGAAATGACTCTGAAGGACAACCCAAACAGATAATAACAAAATGTTTGGCCTCAAAGAGTCCCAAGGAAAGGTTTCTTCTAACGAGGAGATTTAGGACCATTCGATAGGTGTCTAGGCGTGCGTGTTCCCTGAAATCCTGCCACAAAGTCAGCCAGCTTCGTGTCTACACAAAATGCTCGCCCTGGGCCTCCCCATCCATGTGCTCTATGTCTCAGTCCCCTGCTGCCTACACACCGCCCCCCCCCAGCACCCCCACCCCTCCCCAGGCTCCGGGCTGGGTGGCTCCTGGGCTGCAGGGTTCGAAACGGTTTCAGTCACCCTGTCTTTGCTGACTTTTATCCCCACAGAATTTTTCCTGCGACCCTCCGTGCAACCAGACCACCGCTGGCAACACACTGACGTTTCTGACCAGTCTCCTCGGGGTTTTCCAGAAAGAAAGGAATGGAGGCCAAGGATGAAGATAAAGTAGTATTTATTCTATTTATTGTATTTTAAAAGCCTCCTCTTTAAGTTGTTGCAGTTTAAAAATCAAGCAAGCCATGCTAAATCAAAATCAGTTGTAATATTTGTTTAAAATTGAAAAAACAACGTTTAAAATTTTGTCTTTATTTTGGAATAAATATATAGATGGAAAAAAAAACAAATTTGGGCTCTAGATGCTTATTCCTACCTTGCTCCCTCAGAACAAAGAGCTACAAACTCTGTGGAAGGGCTGAAGGGCTGAAGAGGGTGCAGATGTGAGGGGGAGGAGGAGCTTGAGGGTTGCTACTCAGGGAGATCAAGGGCATGCCTGAGACACCCGAGAGCTGTGGCTGCTGCGGGTGGGAGGCTCAGGGTCCTGCCCAGGAGTTCAAGGTCCTGTACCTGAAATGGGAGAGGGCAGCAGCTGGGCGACAGACAACTAGAGTATGTGGGCACATTCACACATCGGCAAGTGCCTGAACTGAGCCCGCAGCAGGCCTGGAGCAGACGCTCTGGGTCAGGCACAAAGCAGAGAAACCCTGGGACCCGCAGTCCCCAGTTCACCAGAAAGACCTTCAGCAGGCTCCCACCATGGGCCAGGGGCAGGGCCTTGCTCTGGTGCAGAGGCTAACAGAGGATATACCTGAGGGATCCTTGAACTTGAACTAGGTTGTCTGGCTGGCACAGTGTCACCGTAGCTTTCAGTGACAGTTAATTGTATGTGTCAACTCGGCCAGATCACAGGGTGCCCAGGTGTCTGATGGAGCATTATTTCTGGGGGTGTCTGTGAGGGTGTCCGGGCGAGCTTAGACTGGGCAACGCAGAGGCTGTCAATGTGGGCCTCACCCAGTCCCTCGAGGGTCTGGAGGGAGCAGAAAGGCAGAGGAAGAACTGGCTGTCTGCCTGGCAGCTGGAGCCGGGCCATCGGTCTTCTCCTACACCGGAACTGGGACTAATGCCATCGGCTCCCTGGTCATCAAGCTTTTTGGACTTGAACTAAAATGACCACTGGCTTTCCTGGGCCTGAGCTTGCAGATGGCAGACTGTGGGACTTCTCAGCCTCCATAACCTTGTGAGCCAATTTCTATAATCAGTCTTCTTGTCTGTCTGTCTGTCTATCCACCCATCCATCTGTCCTATTGGTTCTGTTTCTCTGGAGAACCCTGACTAACAGACCACCCATCTCACCTCAACACCCAACCTGGCCCCCAGCTCCTGGCCTCTGCTCTACTTTCTGTGCTTTCTGAGATGCTCTCACATGTGTTAATCCACCACGTTTGTTGTCTGCTGCTGTCCCTTTTGGCTCAAATGCCCGCAGCCAAGAACAGTATTTCGCGGCAGCCCAGGTGCCCGCCCTGAGCCCGTACTACTGCTGTTCCAGAGCGGACCCTCTGTGAATACCAACCAAGTGCATGAAGCTCTGTGAGATGCCAAAGCCAAGTGTAACTGGTGTGTAGGTCAGGAATGTGCTCGCCTGCAGAAGGGATGGTACTGGAACGTGCTACACGTGTTCAGAAGAGTGAGGCCGGCCCCAAACACCTCCAGGCAGGCCCCAAGCCTGGGGTTCACAGGACCTGGCCTTGTGGGAGTGGGCGGCTGTGCTGCTAGAGCGCCCAGGCTCTGTGTGATGGGTGGGGTGGAGGCAGGTAAAGGTGAGTGTCTTGGCGTTGGGGTGGTCTGACCATCAGGTTGGTCCTCTCTCCTGCTACGTGAAGGCTCGGGGCCTTGAGAGCTTCCCTTCCTCATTGGCTGAGACCATCCTTGGGCACATCATTATTATTATTATTATTATTTTAGTCCTTGCCTGAGGATATGTTTTTATTGATTTTTAGAAAGAGAGGAAAGGAGAGAGAAAGAAACATCGATGTGAGAAACATTGATTGGTTGCCTCCTTCATCCACCCTGACCGAGGATTGAACCCTTAACCTAGATGTGTGCCCTGACTGGGGATGGAACCCACACTGTTTTGGTGTATGGTACAATGCTCCAACCAGCTGAGCCACCCGGTCAGGGCCATCCTTGGATACTTTTGACCACAGTAACACAGAAAGTCCAGAGCACCGAGAGACAGAATTTATCAAAGGACTTTGCTTGGCTTTTATCTTCAGTCAAGTACAACAACAAGCAACATCCCGTGTGACCTGTACTGTCAGCAGCCCTTGGCCAAAGGTGCTAAGCCGCCGGTTCCTGGAGCTGCGCAGCACTTAGCAAGGGGGTGGGCGCAGGTCTGGCCCCGCCTGCAGCCATGCCCCTCCCACCGAGGAGAGATGGAGAAGGAGTTTTAGCACAGGGGGCCCATGTCAGGGGTGTGTTTTATCATTTCCTGGGTACATGAGTGGTGGGTCCATGATGATATTCAATCACAACTTTTTAAATCCTAGTTTGGATTGAAAGAGACACATTTCTCAGTGATTTATTTCTAGGGGCATGTATATAAAAAGGTAACAAACTAGATTCTAAGTCTAGAGGCTTTCAGAAGGGGACCCCTGGTTAAACCTTCGCCCTCCCTCAGTGCTAAGGGCCACCAGCATCTTCCAGGGAACACAGACGTTCAGACGAATAGACCCCAGTCACAGTTTGAGACCCTTCTGCTTCTCCCGACAAGTGAGAACTCTGTGTGGCAGTGGTGGGCGGTGGCGGTGGGACACAAGTTCTCTCCAGACTCCCCGAGGCTCTCCCGTGACTGTGGGCACGAGGACTTGCATTTACTGGCTCTCCCAGCATCTCCTCTACGGTTTCTTCCCCGAGACTCGAAGCTCTGAGGATTAAGTGTCCTTGGCGCCCTCCCTCCTCACACACAGCGAGCCCTGCCTGGCGCATTGAACACATGCCTGGCGGCAGCTGTCCTGCCGTCTCCCCAGCTGGTCTGTGGATTCCCACGGACAAAGCCGTGAGAAAAAAATCTATCAAGTAATACATTTATTATTATGTATCAATATTAAGCATGTAATTCTTATGGACTTGCTCTGTATGTGCTAAGCATGCATCATCTCATTTAATCTGCTAATAAGCAGAGGGGGAGGATCTGATTATTCCTGCCCTTTTTTAAAAAAGACTTATTATTTATTTTTAGAGGGAGGAGGAGAAAGAGAGGGAGAGGAACATCAATGTGTGGTTGCCTCTAGCCCGCCACCCAAGCATGTGCCCTGACTGGGAGTTGAACCAGTGACCTTTTGGTTCGCAGGTCCACGCTCAACCCATTGAGCTACCCCAGCCAGGGCTGGTCGTTTCTGTTTTGCAGATAGGGAAAGCAAGGCTCAGGGAGGTTAAATGACTTCCCAAAGCCCACAGCTGGTGAGGGTTAGAGCCAGGCTCCCAGCCCCACTGTCTCTGACTCCAAACCCTTTTCTGCTCTTGTTCTGTGGATAGCAAGCACGGATATTGTGTTTACCGAGTACAGGCCGAGGGTGGGACAGCCCCCACAGTCCCATAGCCAGACACCTGGGGCCAGATCACCTTCAGCGCTCAAAACGTTTAACCTTTTAGGGGGGGAGTGTACCACATATTACATAACACCCACAGCAGGCCCGGGGCAGGGTTTCATAATTAGACACATTAACATTCTGCAGCAAAACGCATGAGCTGTCACACGAGGTGATCAGGTTCAGCAGCCAAGTGAGTCTGACCAAACCTTGGGCTTTGGGAGCCTTTCGGGAGTCACGGTTACGCTGAGGGACCCAGGTGTGTTGCTCGGGCCCTGGCCCCACTGGCAGGGGGGCTGTCTCTCTCAAGGGCTTACCTGGGGCTGGGCTGGTGTCTCCAGGAAGGACATAGGCTTCGATAACAACCTGGATGGCCTGCCACGTAGCGTCCCTAGTCGCGGCTGCAGGGCCTTCTCTTCTCCTCTCCTCCACCTGGGCCTCCTGAATGACTGTCTCCAGACACAACTGTGTCGAGTTACACAATGTGGTTTACAGCTTGAAGCCTCAGAGCTGCCAGCTCAGCAAAGCTCACCCTACGTGGGGATCACCTCGAGGACAGATGCTGGTGATTGGTTTCAGAACACAACCTGGGGACACAATCGCTGCCAGAGGAGATGGGCAGAACGATGAGCTGCAACCCACTGTCACAGACTCATTGCCAGCGTAGCTTGGTGGTTTCCTGCAGCTTCTCTGCAAAGGTCGTAAAACCCACAGGACACACCCCCGCAGGCAAGCTCAAAGCGGGATTCTCAGGGCCTGGGCTGTGCGCGCCGTAACCACTCTCCTCCGTGTGCCAGGACAGCTGGGATTTATCTAGAAGGCACCTGTGAGAGAGAACTTCCATTTACAGAATGTTTACTCTTACCAAGCCTGGGCTCAGCACGTTTTGCTAAGTACTAGTTGGATCTTTACAACCACCCTTTGAGATAGATAAGTAATATTGCATATAATCATCCCTAGTGCACAGATGAGGAAACTGAGGCCCAAAGGGGTTATATAACTTGCCCGGGGCACACTCTGAAATGGCAAAATTACTTTTTCTGCCATCAGGTAGAATGGATGCTTGAAAAAGAATAATATAGTTAATGTAGAGAAAACTTCATTTGTTTTGTGTACACCTGAGGAAGTGGTTGAGTCATTCAGCAAACCAATAAGCACACAGTGAGTGCCAGGTACTGAACTGCATAGGACAACACCATGCAGCAGCGTCTCCAGGGTCTGCAGGTGTGGAGCAGAGAGACCCCCGTCGGGGAAGGTTGGAGGGGCAAGGCACTGGGGGTGGGTCTTATGACTGGCAGGGAAGACTGCCACTCTTAGCCAAAGGAGGGAAGCAGTGATTCTCTGGGTGGCTTTTCTGGCTCCCAGGTGCTGGTGGGGCTGGGCTGGACTCCTCTGCTGGACCAAGTGTTTCCTGGAAACCTCTCTGATGTCAGCCTGGCAGAGAGGGGCCAGAACTCCGAAGGGCTCGAATCAACGACTTGTCAGACACCCTGGCCACGGAAGGACCACATCAGCATCTGCAGCCACTCCAACCACAGAATGTGTTTCAGACGCTCACTTGTAGATCCAAAGGCCTAGGAGCCAGGTGTCTGGAGCTCTCGGAGTTTCAGCTGCAGGGACAAGGCCCAGGAAACGCTGCTGCAGCCACCCCGTGTGCCCCCTGAGAAATGCAAACAACCCAGACTCACAAGAGGAAGACAGCCTGAAACCAAATAAAACCAATCACAGTGACCACGACCCCGCCCCACCCCTGCCCCTGCCTTCCTCCAACGCCTATGTTCTGCACTTTACAGTTTACAAAACCATTTTTGCCCTTGATTCTTACTGAAGCCGTGGAAGGTAAGTAAGGGACACCCGTGTGGCCATTTTACAGATGAGGAAACAGGCAGAGCTTGCTGAGGTCATACAGGTAGCTGATGACAGACCTGGAACCAGAACCCAAGGTGAAGGTCTCCCTTGCCCGAGGCTCATTCCACCGCAGAGAAGTTAAAGGACAACAACAAGGGAGACAGGAGACCCAGAAAACAGGAAGAATAGTGTCACAGGGCCCAGGTGCTGTTGCCACAGAGGCCAAGGCCACAAGCTACCGGAACCTGACACCGGCCGAGTTGTTGACCTCTGCTGCCACCAAGTGGCGATCATGCAGTTTAACAGCCAGGAAAGCCTTTGAGTGGCAGATTCTTTTGTAGAGCGGAGCAGCCATCTCAAAGGGGGCCCTCGGGTCAAAACTACTTTCATAGAACCCTGAGATAGTGCCTGCCCTTCTCATTGTCGCAGGAGTGCACAATGGAGTTTCCAAAGGCTGCACGGCAAGGGGCGGCACAACAGAGTGAAAGCAGGAGCCTGTGCGGATCCACCTGTCTGCTGTGTAAGCTGGAAGTCAGGGAAGATTTGCAGAAATGTAACAGGGCAATTCTTTCATTGTTTCTTTTTTGGAAAGAATAACTATTTTCATTAAAATGTTATTATGTTAACATGTAATGGGGTTATTATACTTTAAATAAATATTTTTTAAGTTCTGTTTTAATTTCTGGTAAATGTTATAATCTACAAAAACAAACGTTCTTTGGGCTCTCAGCAATTTTGCAGAGTGAGAGGGACGCTGTTGAGAACCGCTTTTACAGTGTCAACTAATGGTCGTTGGTGCCATTCAACGCCAACAAAAATCTCCCTTTTGTGGTGCGGTGAAGAAGGAAATTTTATTCACTGAAAAACAGCTCAGTTGTGACACAGCATGGGCTGTGAAAATAGTGTGTCTGTAGAAAAGCCCTGGGGCCAGGCCCCTCTCCAGCTAGATGGCTCCGCTCTGCTCCACTTCATGCCTGTCTTCAGAGTTTCAACTCACCAGGGAGACACAGCTTCATTCCTCAGTGGAAAGAGAAAATGTGTTCCCCAAGCCAGAGGGGAGATGACTTATGTAGACAGAAGTCCCTGCCCCTGGTCCCTGATTGGTCTGTCCTCATGCAAATGAGAGCTCCAAATCTTCACAGTTTGATGGGCACAAAAGGCACTGTCCTGATTGGTCAAAATAGAGACTCTCTGGTCAGAGCTACACAGCTGTGATTGGATGGGGAAAGTCTCAATCCTATTGGTTGAAATAGGATTCCAGGAAACCTTTATAAGGACTGGTTCAGCTGGCAGAAACAGTGCAGACAGGTAATTTAGCACTCTCTGAAGTGCAGTTTGCATGAGAGGCCCCTTACAGAAATGGCTGCTAGGCTCTGTTTTTATTTTATTTTTTTCATTAAGCCCAGTTAGCCACCTCTTAGTAGGTGTTGCTCCTGCCCCCGCCTTCAGGGTTCACAAGAGTATTGGTAATTGTTATTTTTTTCACCAGTAACAGGAATGTTCCCTGTTCGTAGAGATCAGGGTATCCAAGCTAAAGAAAAGTACAGAGGCAGGAAAGCCTGGGGGTTGGTGGGCAGATAGGAGCTGGTCCGGTGCGATGGTTGGATCACTCAGTCATTCCTTCAACAAACATTTAAATGCCCATTACACTCCTGGCGTTGGATGGGATGGAAAAACTGGCTGTAGTACAGGGAACCTGGAATAGAACAATAGGAGGTGAGTCTGGGAGAGCAGCTACAATGGGAATTCCCAAAGGCCTCCAGTGGCAGTTAGGGACTTGTACACTGTATCTCCGAACAACTTTCTTTTTAACACCATGAAAAACTGCTCCTTGAGCTGAACAGCAGGGGGCAGTGTAGCCTCAAGAAGATTATCAACCAGAACTGGCAGTGCAAGCTCTCGGCAGGAGCGCAGGTACACTGGAGCCTCAGTTTCTCCATCTGTAAACTCTGTCAGCAGTGCTTCTTTTTGCTTGCCTCCTCCTATCATGGAGTGGATTATAAGATGATCAGGAGAAACTGGGAGGGGTCCTGACACCTGCAGAAGGTCGTTCGTTGGATCTCAGCCTTATCCGGGGCATCCCGCAGACCTTGTGAATACACTACCCCTTCCAAATTAACTGGGAAACCAGCACCAGCACCAGGAAAAAGTCTAGTTGAGGCAGACTTAACACATTCTAGGGTGTGTCAGAGAAAAGACCCCGGGTTCACCAGGAATGGACTAGATGCCTGTGAAGCTCTCTTCTCCGGTACCCACAATGCCTGCCCAGGACCAGCGATGGAGGGGTGGGCAGGTAGACCCACTTCTCCTGTTGACAGGACCACACACCAGAATGGAAGGACTGCTGTTCCCAACATAGAGGACAGTGTCTGCACGTAACAGGCGCTCAACACATGTTTGATGACTGAAGAAATGAAAGAATGCCCCACAGCTGGAGGGGTGGAGAGTTCATTTATTTATTTTTTTTAATCCTCACCCAAGGACATGTTTTTCCTATTGCTTTTAGAGAGAGACAGACAGAGGAAGGGAGAGAGAGAGACATCAACTGTTGCCTCCCGTACGCACCCAGACTGGGGATCGTCCGCGCCCAGGCCAGGGAGTGGACTGCAACCTAGGTATGTGCCCTGACCAGGAATCGACCCCGCAAACAACTGAGCTACATCGCCAGGGTGAGGGACAGAGAGTGTAGACTGCAGATGTGCCCAGGAAAGACCCCCGCCATTGCCAGGGGCCGTGAAGCAGAGATCAAGGCGGGCATACTGAGGCTTTTATTCAAGGAGGGAACCCTTTGCTAAAGCATCAGGATAAACCGATGAGACCAAACACTTTCCATTTCTTTGTGCCCAGAAATGCTTTGTCTCGTGCCGGGTCTCTTAGGGCGGGGGATTTCCAGAGACAGGCTCTGAATCACTCATGGGGGATGGGAGGGTGTGGAGAAATCTAGGGGGGAAAAAAGAGAGAAAAGAAATCTAAGGGTATTTTCCCCACTGGGATTTAAGCCAGGAACGGCAAAGAGATTCATTTGTATGTCCCTTGTGACTGGCTGTGGTGGCTGTGCAGGGCTCTGAAGCTGCACTCCGCTCCACGGGAGAGTGCCTGATTAAGGACAGAGTGGTGGGCTCAGCAGTGAGACCCACGCCACACGACGGCAGGGGAGCAGTGGCCTCCCCGCGCGGTGCTAGTGAGAAATACAACTTAGGATCATGGCATCATTCTGGAAACCGGACTGTGGACAAGTATTTTATTTGGCTTTGCTGTGTTTCTCCACGGGAAAAGAAGGCCCAGAGGACGCCCACACCGCCCGCGCTCAGGGCCTCGCTGCAGAAGCACTGGGTCAGCACGGGTGCTGGCAGGGCGGGGACAGCGCCTCCAGGGCTTCCTCTCCCTCCAGGGCCCTTTCCACCACTGTGTCCTCTCTGCCCACCTTGGGCAGCTGCGAAAAGTGAAGTGAGACTTCTCACCTGCATGGAGCGGCCTCTTCTCTGGGTGACATCTACGGGGGTCTAAACAGAGGGCAGAATGAGAGTGGCTGGTGTCTCTCTCCAGGCAGAAGCATCTGATACAGAAAGGACCTGGAGAAGTTTGCAGTGCTTTTATTTGGAAACTTAGAGACAACTCCAGCTCCTCTGTGAATTCCCAGGGAGTTTACAGCAGTCGTGGGGAGCAGGGTCCACAGCGCCCCACTTTTTACCAGATGCCAATGCAGATCTGGAAGAGACAGTGAATGAGCGCTGGTCCTTCCAAGGCAGCAGCTGGGTGGCTCCGGCCCGGAGGGCCTCAACAGAGTGCTTGGCATGGGGAGAGCAGGGATTCTGAGGTTCACAGCTTCTGGAGGGGCCACACCTTCCCTGCAGCCACGGGAATGCGGCCCTGGTCAGGTGGCACCCGCCCTGGCCCTGGGGAGAAAGGAGGAAAGATCAGGCTTTCATGTCTCTGGGGTTACCAGTAGACAAGGTCTGGCATTCCACCCATTTGGAGCTGTTTCAGTGAAGCAGCAATCGGCCAAATATCACCATGAGACCAGGCTGGTGAAAGGCCACGAGGCTGTCTAGGTTATTCATAAATGCAGGAAGAATGTCTCTTCCTTCCTTAAAAATGAATTTTCCTGAAATTGAAAGTAGGCTAATGAGGTTTGGAGCATGAAAGTCAGGGCAGGGGTCAGGACAGCATTATTCCAGGAAGGTTCTAGAGTCAGGGGATCCGGGTGGACAGGCAGGAATGCATGCCCTGGATTCACGGGCCTCAGACAAGTCCAAGAACTGACTGCTGGCCAGTGGTTGGGACCCCGCTTTCTATTACCAAAGGTCACCTTCCTCATACTGTCTGACTCCGCATTCTCCACTGAGCAGAGAACGCTGACCGCACCGCAGACAGCCACCTTAGGCTGTGTTCACTCAGTTGCAAATGGTCTTGGGGAGCACTCATAAGGTGACCTGGAGAGAAATAACTGAGCAGATGGGTGACAAGGAAGTATCCTTCTTCCCAGGACTTTAAGGGAGCCAGGAGGCTCTGCGTCTGGTCGTCGGAAGGAGGCTGGAGCTGCTTGGAGCAGGGCTGTTAGCCGCAGGCACCTGAGCACGGTTCCCTGTCCTTCCCCCCGCTGACCGGCACTACCCCACCACTTCCCAGTGTTCTCCAATGACATCATCTCACTGTCCTCAGTTTGGACTACGAGGGAGGCATGGTTTCCCTGTGGTCAGAGCGTGGCTATTACCCTGGCCTGGACCTCGACCTGCCCGAGACCTCAGAGCTCCGCGGCAGGTTCAAATCCAGGACTTGCTAGAGGGCCTTGGTGTTCTTGGGTTAGGGCGGGAAGTTGAACTCCTTGGGTGAGTCTGGTTTAAGATGAGCGTCCCCAAAAGTCCGGTAACCCGTTCATCCCAGCTGAGAGGCACCAGCCAGGACCTCCCCACGCCAGCAGAGGAAAGACAGACAGACAGACATCTGTGCCCTTGTACATTCAGAGCACTTTTAGAAAGAAAAGTTTCCAGATGGGGTGGCCACTGTTCTGAACGGCCAAATCCAAAACAATCAGGACTTGGCTTGCTCGAAACTTCTTCCTTTCTCCTGCAGTAGCCAGACACCAGGGTGGTCACAAGGGGCAGAGTGCAGCCGCGCGGCAAGCGTCCAGCCACTCTGGATCTGCCAGGTCTTGGCGTTAAAACCCCCTTGCGGCCGAAGACTTAAGGACGGGGAAAACGGTCCCAGACTGCTAAGTGGCAGAGCACTACACAGTGTCGTGGGAAGCAGGACTCGCGCTGGGGCTGCGCACAGAGAGCCACTTGGAAGAATAATAGGAAGGTCTTGGAATTACAGGTATATTTTTTGTTGTTCTTTCAGTTTATTTCTTTTTTCCATTTTTGTATAATGAAAACACACTGGTTTTATTATAGGATTTTTTCATCTCGTCCAAGGGGGTAGTGGCCACCATCGGAGCAGCTTTCAGAACCGACCCCTCCTCCCTGCCTGGGACATAACCCTGCACAGCCACGCACCGCACAGGCTGCTGAACTATGCAAATGGCGTTGCTGCCCCTTTCCTTTTATGTGAGAGGGCAGCAAGCCAGGAAAACTGTGCGTGTGGGTGCTTTAGTAAAAGCTAACAGCATTTGACTGAGAGCCATGTCCAGGGCTTAGCCTGGGCTTGCTCTAGCCAGCCTGGCCTGGCCTGCCCTGGCCCCGGCTCCGGGCTCTGGCCCCGGCCGGTGTCCTGGCTTAGCTCCCTCAGGGAGGCAGCAGGGGGTTTGCTCAACCTTCCTGATGAAGATCATCCTTCTTGGGAGAATTTGCAGTCACCACAGCCAAGCAAAACGGTTTCTGGGTAACTAGAAAATTTAGTGACTCACTATGCTTTGTTTTCTGAGCCCTGCAAGTGACCAGTTTGGGGGGAGAGGAGAAACGAGAGAGGACAGCCAGAGGAGGAGCTGAGGAGATACTGGAGGTGGATCATCCAGCCACTCCATGATGTTTCTGGCTATTTTTGTGCCAAGCTCTGGGAGAGGCACAGGCTACAGAGGTGAAATAATAGCTGCAGCTCCCCTGGGACTTTCACGCTGGCTGGGGAGCAAGAAGCAGTTATAACACAGGCAGATGTGGCAGGGGCTGTGGGAGGGGGCCTATGGCAGGCACAACTCCTCCTGGCTGAGGCATCAGGGAGGCTTCCTGGAGGAAGAGACTTCTAGACCAAGGCCTGGATGACAAAGAGGAGTTGATGAAGCCAAGGATAAGGGGGAAGGTGTGAAAACAGGGTGGGGACAGCAGGTCAGGCAGGGACAACTTGTAGAAAGACCCAGAGATGACAGTGAGGGTGGCAGGCTTGGGAGGGTGGTGGGCACACGGTGGGGAAGGACCGCTGCTCCACCTAGAGGGCAGTGCGAGCCATTGAAGGCATTCGAGCAAGGGAGTCTCTAGCTCAGATTTCGGTTTTTAGATCCTCCGGACCACTGCGATCCTTCTGCAGTAAGAAAGGGAGAAGGAAAGGGGGTGGGGGGAAGGAAATGGGGCAGAGGTTCTCCCCTAGACCTTTGGGAGCCTGTTGGTGGCTCTCAGATTCAGGCTCTGAGGTCAGTGGGGAGGTGGGGGATGGTGCCTGTGTGACAACAGTGGACACCCCGGTTTGAGTCCTCACTCCCGAGCCTGGGTCACCACATTGTACAGTGAAACTGCACTTCTCTCTGTGTGGAGAGCCAGATAGGTGAGCTGACTGGCACCCAGCTCACCACCAGTCTCAAGGAGGCATTGAGAAGGGCTTTTCGATGATGAGCAGGGTGGCAATCCCAGCCCCAGGACTAACACAGGCTGGACAGCAGACGAATGCCAGAGAGACATTTTCATGGCAAAGAAGAGAGTCAAAGCTCTGGGAGGTGCGGTTGGCTGGGGAGGAAGCACACTGACCTGGCACTCAGGGGCCGGTCACTGTGTGGTCCCCGCGGATGGCCCGCAGCGAGAGCTCGTAGCCCAGGAACATGGCCGCACTCATGGGGAAGCCCCGCACAGCGTTCACCGTGATGCCTCTGAAAAACACCTTCAACAGGAGACGGTGTTACCACAGGGGACTGGCCCGCACCCTCTTCGGGCTGGTGGTGATGCCACCCAGGCCCTCGTCTCAGGCTGGAGCCCACAGAGCCCAAAGGACCGGTGCAGGAGAGGACCACCCGGGCCGCCCCAGCCATGCCCCTGCCGGACCCAGGCTACATCTGGTCCACAAGCACTGAATGCCATGGGGACACTGTGAGTCCTGTGAACGCCCACACACACTTGCTTAATCGCCTCTCCCTCTTGTGAAGATATGCACGCACGCACACACACACACACACACACACACACACAGTTCTCAGGAGTCTGGGAGTGAGAGCTCTCCACTTTGGCAGATGGAGCACCCAGCCACAGCCACCACTGTGACAGGTGCCTCACAGGACATCCCCCGAGGGGCCAGGTCGGGGAGGACTCAGGCCGTGCGGGAGGTGGTGGGCACTGAGTCGAGGCGCAGCTTTGCCATTTAGGAGCTGTGCTACTCGGGCAGGCTCTGGAAGCTCAGATTTTCCAGCCGTGCCATGGGGGAAGCACATCGTTGGCCTGGTGCAGCCGTTGACTAAACGAGATGATGCTGTGAAGCCCTTACATGGTGCCTGCCGCGCCGTGAGCGCTCCTTATCTATTGACTGTCGCATCGCCACCCTTATCGCCAAGTCATCACTTTGTACAGAGCATCAGCCTGGATCCTCAGTGGGGCCTGTCTGGACGATCTGCTAGCCTTGGCCTTTGATACAAGAAGACTGTATATGTCTTCCATCCCTGGGGAATATAAGATGCTTCCCTTCCTGCCTGCATCTTCTTGCCTGCTGCCAGACCACACTCATCAATGCGATTTAATTCCAGCCCTTGAAAGTTTAACCCTATAAGCAGAGCTGAGCCTCATTCAGGAATAACTAAACATCATATAGAACATGCTGAAAACAGATAAGGGCTTCGCTGAGCACTGGGGTGGAGAGGAACTGTCCTTAAGGGTCCCCTCTGGACACACCATCTAAAGGCGAGCTCCTACCCAAGCACAAATGACCAATAACTGTCAGGCATCAGGGGCACATCTATGAACTGACTCCTGTATGATTTGCTGAGTTCATAAAATAGAGCTGGTATTGTAATTTTAAGAAAGCAGAAATCCAGGCCTTTGCATTTCCCCTGCTCTTGGTAGTCGGGTGCTGTGATGTCAGAGTAGGTGCAGGCCACTGTCATTGGCCAGGGCATTGGGCGATCTTCCTTCAGGAGAGGTGGCTGCACCTTGCCACTGGCAGCCTGAGAGACACGGCTTGACTGGGACAGGGAGAGAAGGGCCTTGTGGACTTGGGGGGAAGCCTTGGGCTCAGGGAAGGGGGCCGATGGACCAGGATCCCAGAGGTAGGCCGGCGGCCCCTCTAAACTCTGGAGCAATTCGGGGGGGCAGGCGGGACCCTCGTACCATCAGCACTCCTCCTCATGTCCAACCTTTCCGGGGTTCCACAGGCGCGCCCGTGGAACTGGGTCGGGCTCCTGGAGGGAAATTCCTTGCTAGGTGCCCGCAGAGGTCCCCTGTGGAGCTGGGCTGGCCTCTGTGAGGCAAGAAGCCAGGCAGGACCCAGTGAGGACTGTGATCCTCCTGTCCCACAGCACCGGGCCCTGCAGGAGCCAGGGGCCACTTCGGAGAGACAGATGCGCCCTCCCCCAGTGGCTGTGGCCGCTCTGCCTCTGCTCCGCGAGGCCGAAAGGTGGCGAATGAAGCGCAGACCTTCTGGCATTTGTGAGCTTCCAGAACACAAAACACTAGACTGAGCTGTTCCTCATGAAGCCTCAGTGGCTCCCCACTGCCCAGGGTCAAGTGCACTCCCTTCCCTGGCCTGTCAGGATCCATGTTCTCTGTTCCTGCACTTTCTCTGGCTGCCCCTTACATCCGTCACTCTGGGCAGGCTAACAGCCTGTCATTCCTCCTTCCGGGCCACCTCTCCCCACCACTGGGCCCCTGCTGGAATGCCCCCCAGACCTGGCTGCACCCTCGAGCAGACTTTCCAGGGCCACCCCAGCTTGGAATCGGGCCTTTGCCTTCCGCGCACTCAGTATCTCTGCCAACACAGCACTTCTGACACCATCTTCCATTGCCCGTGGCTTGCGTGTCCTCGCACTGATACTCCCAGCAAGGGTAAGGGAGGGCAGGGCAGCGTGTGCGCTTTGCCTCTGAGTCCCCAGCACCTGCACTGGGCTTGGCCTAGAGGACCCTCAGCACGTCTTATGAAATGAGTCAGTGGATGGATGGACGGATGGAAGAACGAATGAACGGATGAATGAACAAGTGAACAAATGAATGAAAAACTCGGTGATATGAAACAGAATGGCCTCTGAGTGAGAAGAGCCCCAGGGGTGACTGTCATTGTGGAGGACTCCTGGAATGACGAAAGGCTCCCAAACCCCCAAGGTGCAGAACCAAAGAGCAGGCAGCCCTGGTGCCTCGGGAAGTTTGTCTGCCGCAAACATTCCTCCCTGGCTCTCCTTAGAGTTATCCCGCCTCATCCAGCTGGCCCCACCCCTTTCATAACAGCCACCTCTGTGGAGCTAAAGGACACCTTGTCACTCCCCCAGCACCCTTATTTCGGAGACAGCTCTCCAGGTATAAGCCGTGGCCCATGCCGCCCACGACGAGCCTCCCAGTGGGCAGAGAACGGACCCAGGCCTTTCTTCGGTCCTGGCTCTGGAATGCCCTGCAAGTCGATGGACTTCGGATCCCTATCATGAAGGCTGCCCGACTGGCACTCATTATGTGAGTTACACAAAAAGGGCCACTGAAATCCGGGACCGTCACTTCCCTGCTTTCCAATGCGCTCTTACCACCGAGCTCCTCCTTCCTGGGGCGGTGGGAACAGCCTGGGGTTTTGCTCCCTGCCTCACTGAGTGGCAGGGAAAGTGCGTCAGAACCAGCGCCCCACAAAGCCCATGGCCGAGCTGCCTGGGGCTGGAGCCGCCCCTCAGCCCTGGGAAAAGGTGTTCCTCCTACCGCTAAGAATTCGACTGTGAGACAGCCCAGCTTTCCAGGACTGTAGGGGATTTCTTTGTTACTATATGTTATTTATATGAAAATACACATACCGTGTACATAAATACACACATATATGCTTGCACAGGCTGGAATATTTTTGGAATATATCACAGAAATGACAGTGACTGCCTCTGAGAGAGGACCCGCAGGAGGGACATTTGGACAGTGTATCCTCTTATACCTTTTGAAGCTTCCTATGTTCCTACATAATCTATCTTTAACCTTCTTATAAAAATTTTAAAAGTTAATCTCCATGAGCTGATTAATCAGGCTGAATATTGCTCTCTGCCTAAAACCTGTCTCTGACTACAAACCACGGGCCAAATGCTGTTGAGATGAAAACGTTTCTCATCTGGCCTTGCTGCTCTCTAGAACGCTTTTTTTACAGAGCGCTGTAATTTTTGGAGGGAATAAATCAGCAATATATTTTGCCTCTACAGACACTTTTAGATTATGGCATTAACATTCCAGAACACAGACAGAAATGTCTAAATAAAAACAGAGCATCCCATTTGAAGCTCTCTCGTGTGCCCCTCTCTGCTTATTGGTCAATCACAAACTGTGCCTCTGCGCCGCCCCCCCCCCCCACAAAAGACAGTTGAGTTGAGAATTCTGGGGAGATGGCAGAGCAGGAAATAGCAGGAATCTGCCTTCCTCCCTAGACGACAATTATACGAGCAGAATCTGTCTGATTTTGGAATTCTGGAATTTGTTGAAGGCTCGCAACTTCCAGGGGAAGGGGTGGATGGTAAATTGTGATGAACTTCAGTTAATTTCAGTTCTTAGCACAGCGGCAGCTATCCACCCTCTGCTCCAGCCCTGGCAGGGCAAGGAGCTGCGCGCATTCCTGGGCAGTGTGCACACAGCGTGTGGGAGCCGGGATAGGCAACGGGGACCCTGTCCTCCCAGCGCGGAAGACCTGTTTCTGATCGCTGACTGCTGTTTCTGATCACAGAGGTGCTGCTGTTTTCCACACACCCCACTCCCATTGATACAGGCCCCTACCCCTTGGGCTGTAGTGACTTCCAGGGGATTTAAAGGGCTTATGCCCCTCTCCTTGTATTTTTCTCTCTTCCCCCTTTGGAAGGCAGACATTTAGGATGGGGACATTTAAAGGCAACTGCATGTTTGAGAGAAATTAGGAAGTGACTGAACATGCCCAGGGAAAGGTGAAGTCTCAGAAAAGACCTGAAAGGACCTTAAGCTCACACCTGATCCTTGGCACAGAGACCGTCTGCAACAATTGGAAAAACAAAACAATGAACAAGAACAATAACCAGAAGCACCAAACCCTGGAAAAGAGAATAATCTGATCTCCAAAGTAACCACACTAGTAGATTCAAATGTCTGGTTTTCAACAACAAAATCATAAGGCATACAAAGAAACAGGCAAGGATGGTCCGTTCAAAAATAAATAAATCAACAGAAACTGTCCCCCCAAAAGACCTAATAGCAAAACTACCTGACAAAGATGAAAACAACTATCTTACAGATGTTTGAAAAACCAAAGGGGGGTGTAGAAAAAGTCAGGAAAATGATATATGAACAACACGAATATATCAGTGAAGACAAAACCCATAAAGAAACCAAACAGAAACCCTGGAACTAAAAAGTATAACAACTGAAATGAAAAATTCACTAGAAGGATTCAAAGGCATATTTCAACAGACAGAAGAAAGAATGAACAAACTTGAAGATAAGACAATGAAAATGATTCAGGCCAAAAATTATTGAAAGAAAAAAGATTGGAGAACAGAGCCTAAGGGACCTGTGGGAAAGCTGATCAATACCTGCACTGTGGGGGCCCCAGAAGGAGAAGAGAAAAAAGGGCAGAGAGAATATTTGAAGTAACAAAGCTGAACACTTCCCAAATTTGATGAAAGACACAAATATAAACATCAAAGGAGCTCAACAAATTCAAAGTATGATGAACTCAAAAAAACCACACCAAGACACACAGTAAACTTTTCAGAGATGAAGACAAAGAAATAATCTTGAAAGTATCCAAAGAGAAGCAACTCATTGCACAAAGGATCCTCGGTAAGATACCTTTAGAGGCCAGAAGACAATGGGACAATCCATTCAAAGTGCTGAGAGAGAAAAAATAGTCAGTTAGGAATCTTATATCCAGCAAAACTATCCTTCAAGAGTGAGGGAGAAATTAAAACATTCCCAGATAAACAAAAGCTGAGAAAGTTCATCACCACTAGACCTACTCTGAAAGAAATGCTCAGGGGCGTCCTTCAGGGTGACATGAAATGACACTGGACAGTAACTTGAAGCTGTATGATGAAGTAAAGACTCAGTAAAGGCAAATTCATAGGGAGAATGACGTCAGCCTCACAGCAGCACAAGACATTCCTTGTTTTGTCCCCACCTCAACAACAAAAATTTGGCATCCATCCCTGAACAAAAGTGCCTCTGTGGGAGTTGCGGGACCCAGCACCATGTGCAAAGAGACCCAGGAGGAGTGTCTCCCATCTGTATACCAGGCAGACAGACCTCAATAGCGGCAGTGGGACTGGCTCTGGCCCTTCTTGGCCATGGTCCACAAGCACCTGGAGAACACTGACGTGGGCAGTCCCCCACAGGTGAGACAGCCTTTGTGGAAGTCCAGGTTTTCAGAGGAGAAGTTCCAGCACTCCAATGAAGAAAAAAATACAAGTTTGGATGCATTGGAGTGGGCAGTTAGTAAATATCGGAGGGCTTGGGACAAGGCACCCACATGAGAGAGGGTCTAGAGATGAGTAGTAACATTAAAACTAATCAGATGAATACTAATACCAATGACAAATGGATGACTCTCCCTAAATGTTCTCTGTGTGTGATGCAGTAAGGTAGGCACTTTTTATATGCTTAATTCAATTTAACTGACAAATATCCTTGTCATTCACGGTTATCCTTGGCAAACTGCATCCCAGAGAGGTGAAGCAACTTGTCTGGATTCCTCCAGCTCACAAGTAGCCAGGCCTGGCTTTGAACTCAGGCCTTCTGATTCTGAGAGGCATATCAAGAAAATCAGGGGCCTACTTGAGGAAGAACAAACAAAGGTTTCTCTGGAGGGTGCTCAGGGTGTCATGGGAGGCAAGACAGACAGGGATGGACTCATTTATAACCTTGGACAGCAGACGTGGGAGTCTGGTCTTCACTCCGGGGCAGTGTAGAGGCAGGAAGGAGCTTGGGTTTAGGACAAAACCCTTGGGAGCAGGGAGGAGGAAAGAGGAGGAGGGAGACAAGGCCTGGTTGGAGGATGCCTCAATAGCGGAGACCAGAGGCGTTGGGCTCTGGGCTCACACGGGTGCGAGCGCAGGAGACAGACTGGGGAGCTGGAACCTGTGAGATGTGATGACTGAGGTGGTTCTGGGCCTCCCACATGGAGGAGGGGGAGGGGAGGCATGAGCAGAAAGTGAGGAAGGACTTCCCAGCCTGTCTCAGCGACAGGGCAAGCATTGGTGACACACAGGTGTGGGTCCAGGTCCCGGCTCTGCCATGCCGCAGCTGTTGGGCCTCAGGTGGGGACCAGTCCCGTCTGAAGCTCCGTCAGGGGGCACACCCGCCCGCTCCACCAGCCCGGGGCAGGGACAAGATGAGACGAGTTTCTCTCGCAGTGCTTGGTGAGCAGTAACCGCTGGCACCTCAGTTTCCCTTCTCTATGATCTCATGCCCCCCCCAGATGTCTGACCCACCTTCCAGGGACTGACACCGACCCCGCATGGCTGTTGTGGGGCTTACTTTAAGACCGTCCTTCTGGTAACTCTGGGAGATACAGTCCAGGACGCCTTTGTATTTGTTTAAATAAACCCCGTCAGCTTGGAGTCGACTTTTCACAACATCCATGGGAGTTGCTGTCCCCCAAGAAATTGCTCCTGTGAAGAGAGAGACAAACAGGTGTCAGGGGCTGGCTGGTTGGAGCCTGGTGGGGACCCTGCAGATTTCCCCCCTCAGAGGCTTAATAAGCTGCTGAGGGAAGTGAAGATGCTCAGGGTTAGGGCCTGTAAAGGCTGTTCCTGAGCCTCCCTTGCCACTTGCCATGGGACCCCCTGTAGGCCTTGGGTCTGCCATCTGTAAAATGGGGCTGGGGTCCCAATCTTCACGGGGTTGCTGTGAGGATGGATAAACGGATGCATGTGAAGCATTTAGCACAGTGCCAAGTCCACAGGCAGTGCTTTATAGGCAGGAGCCTTTACTGGAGAAACTGGACGAGGCCCCGCCAGTCCTCTGCAGTGCCTTTGCAGGGGCAGGGGAGGGGCAGGGGAGGAGCCGGGGTGAGGCCTGAGGCTGAAGGCTGGCAGCTCCCAGAGGTAGGATTCACCCTGAGCAAACACCTGCAGACAAGAGGCTGCTGGGCCAGGAGGGGCCAGCCTGGGGATTGCAAAGAAGAGCAGGAGCAGGTCTTTAAAAACCTCTTGTCTTTTCCAGATATGTGGAACAGAACCCTTAGGACCACATGCCCCTGGATCATCCTTGTTGGATAAACTCAGGTGCCCCGGTTTGAGCACTTTTGTGACTTTAAGAGGCTCCAGGAAAACAATTCTCAGTTATTGTGTAAACACAAAAGCTGGCACACTTTCGGATGTGGAGAGAAAAACAAACTGATGCCAAAGTTCAAGGCAGCTGGTCTGCAAGGTGTAACTGCCACCCGGAGGCTCCCTGGAGAGGCCTCTGCTGCCCCAAGCCCTCTGCCCACCCTGACACCCAGCCCCTGGGGCCCCTGTCCGCAGCCCTCAGGGAGTCCTCTGGACCTGTCCTCCCTCTGCCTCCTGTCAGGGTGACAGGCACACTCCTCTGTCCCTAAGCCCGCGGCGTGGGCATTATAGGTGGAGGTTGGCCTGCCGGGCCACTCACACCTGCTCTCACCAGAGATGAGTGTGGGGGGCTGGTGGGGGGGGGCTGTTTGTCTTCTCAGCCAGCAAGTGCTTACTGAGCACATACTAGGAGCTGGTATGGGCCAGGCCTCAGCCCATGGGGGGCGAGAGAAAACGTTGGTGTTTGGTGGCTAAGACGTGGGCTTTATTCTGTGTTGGGTGAGTTTCAAGCATAGCTAATTATGATGACGAGGAGGAGGAGGAGGAAAGACAATTGTCTTCTCTCAGCATCAGCCTTCTTAAACAGCAATCCTCTCTGGACTGCTGTGTGGCTCCAGCCATTGCTGCCTTTCTCTCTGCCCTGGCACAGCACGGCCGGCGCCCCCAGAAGTGCTATGAGACTTGGGTTCTCCCATTTCTTTTACCCTACTCTCTCTCTGTCCCACTTCAGTCAGGTTATCACACCCTTCTCTTGACCAAAGTGGGTCTTGTCAAAGTCCCTGATGACCTCCAGCCACCAGAGGCCCCAAGGAGGGGAGAGAGCCACGCCCCTGCAGCCTGCAGAGGAGAGGGAGGCGGGGCTGGAGCTCAGCCATCTGCGCAGGAGCAGAAAGTGAGTGCAGGTGGGTAACCAGCCGGGTCGCAGAGGGCCTGAAACACCCCTGCCAGGGCACTGACTTCAACTCTACAGGCGGCGTGGGGATGCAGTGTGAGCTCCATCCCCAGTAGGGAGGTTACGTAATGGGTCCATGGTCACAAAGTGAGTCAGTGTGAATCTGAACTTGGCTCTCTCTGATGCAGAGTCCCTGCTGTACCATCTGCACTGGCTGTGTGACCTCAGGTTGGTCACCTAATCTCTCTGAACCTGAGCTTCCTCATCTGAACCATGGGGAGCCTGATGCCTACCTTCTGGAGGTAATGAAACGCTCACGTGAGAAAAGCTTACAGTGTGCCAATATTCTAATACAGTGAGCAGCAGCGACCGATTTCCTTTGCAAAACTCAGAAACACTTGACACAGAAGAAGTGCTTCAAATGTATCTTCTGACTGAAAAAGTTGAATGAGTTCAAGCAGAGGCACTTGTTACCCCCGAGGTCCAGTGGAGCGACGACAATGGAGAAAGGGAGGACTGGTCCCCATTCCTAGCCCCTTCTCTGGCACATAGTAGGTACTTAACATAAATTGCTGGATGAGTGGCAGGTGAATCCTGCCCTTCCCTGGGATGAGCAGGGCATGGTCAGCTCCCCACTGTCCCACTGCAGTGGCCAGCACAGAAACGGGGACCAACGCTGCTGCCTTACCTGCTGTGCCGCCTGCCAGCCACACGGCATAGGGGCTGGGGTCTGCACGGGCCTCGGGTGTGATCCAGTCGCTCACAAACACGTAGGGGATAAAGTAGAGGCAATAGCCCGGGACGTCCCTCAGCATCATGGCACTGGCACCCCGGTACAGCCCCGCCAGGCCCTCTGTCCGCACGATGGTGGCAATGCAGTGCACAGGCCCCTGGTAGGCTGGCCGCTCTCCAAGAGCCACAGCCCTGGGCTTCAAACTGAGGTTGGCTGCAAAGACAGGGGGCAGAAGATGACAAGTGACCCAGGCTGCAAGAGACTGGCCATTCTCTGGCACTGGAGCCAGCTCAGCCCATTGACGGTTCCGGCTCATGTGGCCCATTGGTTTTTACCAAACCTTACGACCTCCTTGGCAGCTCGAACCAGGGCTCCAAAGTCCCACCAGAGAGGCCCTGCCAAGAGGTACAGGCAGGCTGGAGACCGCCCCATCCAGGCAACAAAGCACCAGTTGCCTGAGAATGCCGGGGGTTCCTGGCCAGCCATCACCATGTCTTCCTAAGCAGGTGTGGCTGCAGAACTAGGATCGAATGCGAAAAGCCACACCAAGCTCTTTCTTGAGGCAGAGACTGGAAATCCAGCACACGCTCTGTGTATGTGTGTGTGTGTGTGGTAAATGCATGTACAGTACAATGCATGACCCAGCTCCAAATCCTGGCCCCCCCTTACAAATATTTTGTCCGTGGTAGGCTACCTTTTTCAGCTGTTGTTTCCTTATTTTTGTGAAGAACACAGGCCAATTCTGCATTGCAATACTTGAAAGCTGCTAAGGGAGTAGAGTTGAAAAGTTCCCACCACATACACACCCATAAAATGGTAACTGTGTGAGGTGATGGATGTGTTAACCAACCTGAACTTGGCCATCATTTCGCAATATACACATATATCATCACGTTGAACACCTTAAACTTACACAATGTTCTATGTCAATCATATCTCAATGAGGCTGAAAAAGTCTGTGTTCAAAATGTACAAGAACAGTCTGCTGTGTGCATAAATAAGCAATACCTGCAACGTGCTCAGCGAGGAACACTGTAGGGGTGCACTGCACTCTCCAGAGATTATTCCTACCACCCAGGCTGACCAGCATGAATCGGGTGCAGGATGCACTGGCTGGAGGGCTGGACTTGCGCTGACTCACTCCAGCCCTGGTGCCATTGGTCCCTCGAAGTCCAGGAGCACGGGGCTGCTGTCCGCTCGTCTGACCTGCTGGGTCTCTGCCGGCAGATTGCAGGGTGCTTTGTCTGTGGCTTCTTCTAGGGGTGTATGTAGCCAGCGAGCAGTGACTCTCTCTCTCGGATTTAAGCCTGCCACCTGCTCCCCCGTCTGCATGCCAGATGCTCACTTCTCCTGCTGTGGGCCCTTTCGCACAGTTTCGACTGACTCATGGCCAGACGGACTGCCTAGTCCCCATGCAGACAGAGCACTCTTATTCTCAACTTTTTCCCTCCTTGGAGAGCTAGCGTGACATGCCCAGGAAAGAAGTTTGGCTGCGACCATACACCTATTCTGCCACCAGGCTTTAATTCCCAGTCCGCACCACCTCGGTTTGGTTTTATACATGCTGGCAAAGAGGCAGGTCAGTTTGATTACAGAGTTGAACTTCCAAGTCCCCCAAGTAGTTCTACCTATATCAGAGGAAAGGTTTGGACAAAATATTCAGCTTCGCGACGCCACAGCCAAACTGGAGATTTGGGAGTCAAGTGCAACCTTTCACATGTCCCAGAGTAGGTGGGGTCAAGGAGGCAGCTTCTCTTTTCCCAGGAAATGTCATTGAACAAACTAATCCTGTATTTTCCCTCTGTGGGCGGCTGGGGGAGAGTAATCACAGCCCTGCTGTGTGGACAGGAGACTGGGTCCCATTCACTTCTACAGCAGATCACACAGGAAGTGAGTCACGTTTGGGGCGGGGCACACAGGGCCCTCTGAGTTCAGAGCAGGATCAGACACTGTGGTCTTTGAAAGCCTACTGAGGCATTGCTGGGCACCCCTTCCTCGCCCAAATCTACCACGATACTGCCGGGTCATCCTGGGGAATTCTGGCATTAGACAAAATAGATGCAGTTGCCCTGACATATGAACTTTGCCTGGGCCAGGCTCATGTCCAAGTGCAGTGATCTGAGTCAAAGGTTTCATGCACCACCTACGGGGATGATGTGGCTTCCAGGAGTTCCTGACAGGAGGAGGGCCTCTGGTAATGTTCTGCTTGTTTGAAGGTACGGAGGCTGAAAAAGTACTTGCCCGACCTCCAACTGGTCCTGTTGACAAAGAACCTGAATTTGCTTCCTTTTCTTTCCAGAGTAAGCAATAAGGAAATGCTCCCACATGCTCCCTAGGCTTCCTGTCCAGGTACCAGTGACCTGGCCTGGAGTCTAGGTTTGTACAAGTCAGCCGTGGGTGTGACGTGCATTTCAGGAATTCTAGACTGCAAGGTGGTGTTGGGCAAGGCCCGCCTTGTTGGAGTTCTCACTGCAGCAAAAAGAAAACCGGCCGAACCTTGAACCAGCCCTGTGAACAAGACGCTACACCATGCTTCTTTTTCCCCCCCAAGGTTAACAATGAGGAAATTCTTTCACATGCATGCATATACATACGTGATTTTATTTTCTGAACCGTGTCAGGAGGAGTTACATACACAGTGGCCCTTTACCCCGAAGTACGTCAGGATGTGTGTTTGCTAAGAACAGGGTGTCGTCTTACCTACCTCTGTGCAGTCATTGGTTCCACGCCCCACACCCACTACACTGCTCTCTAACCTGCCGTCCACCCTCCCACTGTCAGTCGGTCTCATGATGACCTTTCCGGCGTTCCTCCCCTCCCCGGACAGCATCCAGGCTAGGCCGGCATTGCGTTTAGTTGTCCTCTCTCTTCAGCTTCCTGTAATCTGGAGCCTTTCCACAGTCTTTCTTTGTTCTATTATGACTCTGACATTTGTAAGGGTGCACTGCTCCCCTTCTTGTAAACAGGACTTTCCTCACTGGGGTCCATGTGATGTTTCCTTGTGACCACACAGAGCTTAAACGCTCTTGGCACGACCTGCTCCCCGTTCTCGCCTCTTCGCCCATGAAGACTTGTCACTCTCAAGGGCCTTCTCTGGCCTTCTATACCTGTTATTGCTGGGTTTTTTTTTTTTTTTTCAGTTTGTTTTTTAAGATTTTATTTATTTATTTTCAGAGAGCGGAGAAAGAGCAATGTGTGGTTGCCTCTCACATGGCCCTCATGGGGACCTGGCCTGCAACGCAGGCATGTGCCCTGACTGGGAATCGAACCGGGACCCTCTGGTTCCCAGCCTGCGCTCAATCCACTGAGCTACACTAGCCAGGCCAGTTTGTTTTTTAAATTTAGGTATAATTTACCTTCAATAAAAGGTATAGGTAATAAGTGCACAACAGGTGAGTTCTGACAACCGTCACTACATCCTACTGAGAAAACGACATCTTATGCCTGAAGCAAACTGTTTTGGTCACAGCCCACCCAGGCAGAGCAAAGATTCCAAGCCTACCTACCCTCTCCCGCTTTTCAAGGTGAAAGACTCTGTGACACCTGACACCACGTGTCACTCACTGAGACGTAAATCTTTTTTTCGGGCAATGGTCGTTACCGTCTGCGTTAGCAATGGTGGTATGGATGAGTCATCTGGGACCCCAAAGCAGAAAACAGGAGAAAGAACTCTCGGTCACTCAGACGCTCTGAGGCTCAGCCGGGAGGCGTGGCCCAGCCGGGAGGCGTGGCCCAGCCGGGAGGTGTGGTCCTGAGAGGTGTGGCCTGGGAGCCCTGACAGTTGGACTGAGAAAAGCACTGAATCAGGATTCCTGGCAACTCCAGCAGCGGGCCAATTTTAGTTTGTGAAAAACAAATTTTGTTGATCCCTAAAAACTGACTTGGGAGGTTGCTGGCAAGCAGCTCTTGGAAATGTGAACTGAAATCCACGGCCTTGCATGTCGTTCAGGCAAGGACCCGGAGGCAGGAGGCTGGGTGCCGGATCAGCACCATGCGTCTGCATTTAACGTCATAGGTAGGTTCCTGCACCCTGCGACTTCAAGCAAAACGACGTATCAAGGAACCACTTGTACCACAAGCTAATTGATACAAACAAGAGTTAGGTTCCTGTGGCATATTTCTGGTCACAAAAGCACCACCAAACTTCTAAATAAAGACCCAAAACACTTCTAAGATCAAACAGTAAAATAAATGTGAGCTATACATACATTTAAGAAACAATAATAAGAAACAAGAACGAGAATTATTTTCCACCCCACTTATTCCAGTGCAGGGTCCCGGGTCACCAGAGCCTGTCCTGGCAGCTCAGGGTGTGACGACACAGGACGCCCTTCCATGCAGGGACACACGCACGCACTCACTTGCTCACACGGGAACACCTCAGACACTCCAGTTCACCTCCTGTGCACATCCTTGACATGTGGAAGGAAACTAGAGCACCCAGGGTACACCCACACAGGCATGGGAAGAACATGTGAACTCCACCCAGAAGGCGGCCCCAGCCCGGAACTGATTTTTTAAATCACTGTTATTAAGAAAGGACACTGAACGAAACAGTGTCGTTCGAGCCCTGCCGTGCTCCGCTCCCACTGAACCGCTGGCTCTCAGCCTGCCTGCTGTCCCTGAGCCTTTGGGACTTGGGCGGGGGGTGGGGCTGGGGGGGTCGTACGTGTGCAAGTCTGCATGGCAGAGTCATCTTCCTTTAGGGCAAAATGTATTTAGTTTCTCTAGAACTTTTCCTTAAGTGAGGACAAGATTATGAACCAAATTTTGCTTGTTTCTTATCTCAAGTGCTTTACCATTGAGACTAGTTTTTTCTGTGCTCTCGAAATCAAGAGCCTGTTACCTATTACAACAGTAGGTATGGATTATACACCCCAAATACTCAGAATGCCTGTGTTTTTCTTTGTCCTCCCAAATTCAGTGAGGGTCAGCTCAAGGCCCCATACCAAGGCTGGAGGGATGTTCAAGGTCAATGAGATTGGCCCCCATTCTGTTCCTAATCTTCCCTTTGGAGTGGAAGAGGGCCTATGGAATTCTAAAAAGACCCTCTCCTCCAGACCGCCCACCCGTGTGGGCTCGCTCCTTAGTCCACATGATGCAGCTCTGACCACCTGGTCTGCACCAGTGGCCGGTGCCTTGCCTGCCCCCTTCCTTGGCTAGGGGGTCCCTTTGAAGAAGGCTCTGCAGAGGGCAGGGCATCCAGGTTTGGCCAATCCTAAGAGGTACCCACGTGATCACCTCTCAGGGGTCCTCTCACCTCAGCAGGGGCTGGGCTGCCTTAGACACAGGTCAGGGTCCCCATAGATCTGCCACTACTGTTCCTCTTCCCAGAACCCAGGACCACGCCACAGCGTGCCACCGTGCCCTCCTCAGGTACAAGCAGGAAGAAATTTCATTCCTTCCCCTTTCTTAGACATGTCGTCCCATTTCTCAATGGGCCGCGACCCTGGCAAGAGGAAAGCTCGCTAAAACACCACGGCTGGTCATGGGTGCACTGAGCTAAGGAGGGCCTGGCCCTCAGGAACACAAGGTCGCTCTCTGGAAGGGGAATCGCCACTAGGTTGGCCCTGTATGTGTGGATGTTGGGAGTCACTTTCTATGGAAAGTCTTTGATGAGTCGGTTGTCCAGAGATGAGGCCCTGCTGGTCCCTAATCAGTGGCATGCAGGCTAACCAGATGGTCTGTGCTCAGGTAAGTCTAAGCCAGGGGGTCCTCAGGTGCAAGAGGCCCACATGGAGTTACCTGGACACCAGGGTCCATAGCCCTGTCTGGACTGAGAGAACTCCTAACATACCTGATGTACATTATGGCCACTTCTCTCATGGGCATAGGTGCCACGGTGGGGGACACACAAATATTTACTTAAATATTCTAACAATAATGTTTAGTAATCTTCAACATTATTACTAATAATAGCCTCTTGTCATATGGGTTTTCTTAACCCACAAATGCAGGAAGGACGGCTGCCGCTCTATGGTCTGGACCCCATTTTATACATTAAAAAGGGACTCTTAGAAGGAGCTGGGAGCCCCCAGCCCAGGCCAGAGGCTGTACCCCTATGATGGTTTGTCCTGATTGCTGTTATTTTGCCCTAACTGGTATTTCCTGCCACCAGTGAGTTTCCGGATGGCAGGAATCACACTGTGGCGTGTCCCAGAGCACCGTGACCTTGTGCCCACCTGACACTGTGCCCCATATATGTGCTTCAACATCCATTCAACGCACACTGGAGCATCTGATCGGGCAGATCTCCGGACTGGGGCCTCCCGACAGTCCACCTCCCACCTCCTTGTTCATCCAAGCCTGGCCCTGTCTAGTTCCTGTGCCAGGGGCTGCAGATACTAAAAGGTACTTCCAAACCATGGTCCCAGCTACTGCACTGGTCTAAGATGCTATGGAACACCAAGGCACGGGCAGGCGCCTCGCCCAGCAAACAGGCTGGGTGTGGCCTCAGTGGCCTGGGTTGGAGGCGGCTGGTGTAACCCCTCAGTTTGCTTCCCCAAGATGTTACCACTGGGAGACTCTTGCCCAGCTCCTGTTTGCCAAAAGTCCAGCAGTTTCCTTATGATCTGCAGGGTCCAAGGTATCCAGACAATTTAGTAGAAAGAACCCTGGGTTAGGAGCAGCCGAGATTTGCTCAGTGCGATTTTATGTATGACCCGGTGGAAAGGACTTGCCCACACTGGGCCTGTTTCCTCATCATCTGCAAAAGGGGGAGGGGTAGTAGCCTGTGCACTTCATTCGGCTTTTGTGAAAACTAAGCGAGAATCTTGGCAAAGTTACTCTCCTAAAATGCATGTTGGGCAAATGTTCTCTCTTCGAAGCAAATAGCTATCATTCCTAATTTTATTACCCTGTCCTGCTGTGACCCCGGATTCCAGATCCCGGATCCCGGAACTGCTGGGCCTGCCAAGCTGAGGTGGCGGTGGCCCGCTGCCAAGCGTACTGTGGGAGACAGTGAATCTCCGCACGGGGCCAAGAACTTCCAACACTGGTGTCAAGTCCATTAATCAGGACAATACTTGCTCTTGCCCACTGATTCAAAGAACAAACGGATGTGCCACCAGTGTGCATAGCTTCACAACGGTGTGCTCTGTTGTGCGCACCTTTATCAATTTCTGGTAGCTGTGCGGGGCCACGGTTTGAAAATGACTCAGTTACACTGTCCAGAATTCAAGCACTCCTTTGGAACTACATGGCTGAATGCCTGGCCTCTTCACAAACCTCCTCCCTCCACTTCTGGGCTGCCATTGCTCCAGCCTTCACTTCCTGTTAGCAGCCCAGAGCCTGCTGGAGAAGAAGGCCCGGGCTGTATAGACCTGGCTGGTCTCCAGTTTTCTGTGCTCCCTGTCATCGTTCAAGCGTTCCTGCCTTCCCATGCAGGCTTCCCTCCAGGAAGTTCGCATCCACAGTTCCTGCCCCGCACTAGGTAACTCTTGGCCAATCCTTTGTGTCAGAAGGCTGCTCCTCCCCAAGGCCAGACTTGGCTATCACACTTCTTTATGGTAGCAATAAAACTATGTTGCCAAGGAGACCAACTGGTGTATGGAGGGCCTCTGAGGCAGAGTAGGTGACGTTTGCAGACAGATGTTTTCGCAGATTCAGGGCAACTGGAGAAATGGTCTCACACCAGCTGTCAGTACGGGGATTCCTGGGCTCGAACAGGCTCTGCGTCCTGGTGCGCAGTTGGTGGCCTCACCTACCCAGACCCACCTCTCTGCTGTGACCGTCCCACCCAGCGTGTCTCCTCTCGACATGCCCAGAGGACCTTGTCTTCCTCAAATCCTGGCCTTTCCTGTCCCCCTTGTTCTGTTCAGGTTATCTTGAACAGGGGAGAGCCAGGGCCCCTGAGGCAAGCTCCCTCATTTCCTTCCTCTTTGCCCTCAAAATGCTCTCTGAATTGTCTCTTTCCTTCCCCTCTCCCAACTTGGAAAAGACTTTTCCCTTCCCCACCCCTTTTGGAGACCTCCTGGTCTACATAGCCAGGCTCTGAGGTTCCAGAGCCTTCCACGGGCCCTTCACATACTACACGTCTGACTCTCTGCCAGACTGTGCGCTCCCTGAAGACAGGGGCGGTGGTCTGAAAGCTCCAATTTGCCTGCCGTGTTGGACTCGGAGCAGAGCTCTGGAAATGCTCGGAAGCGAATGAGTCCAAGAGCGAGTTCAGACAGGGGTGCGGGTCAGCCCTGCGCCTCCCGCCGGGCCTGGCAAGTCACTTGGGTGGCTAGCACAGAGTGAACACACCTGCCCCCCTGAGCCCTCAGACTCTGCCCTCTGGTGGTACTGACAGCTTTCTGCTCCACACAGTAGTCAGGCTTTTCACGAAAACCCAGACCTGAAAGCTCCCAGGTAGGAGAGGGTAAGTGGTGTCGGCCTCGGCCTCCGGGATGTGACTTGGCCTGGGCAGCGGAGGGGCCAGGGCTTGCAGCGCAGGCCCAGCAGGGCATCCGGGGGGGTGCACGCCTGGGCAAAGGGTGATGACAGCTTTAAAAGGGGGAGTCTCTCTCCAGGGGCCTCACTGTCAAGTCCACAGCCAACTGGACTCAGGGCAACTCCTGTCTGCCTGCCATGTGGCAGAGGCCCCAGGAGAAAGCCCCAGTCGAGGTGGAAGTGCGTACAGGAGGGAGGACCGCTGTGGGGAATTGGCAGTGGTCAAGGCCAAAAGGAAATTCCCTCTTAAACTCCAGCCACTGTCAATGTCATCGGGTAAAGTCCTTCTGAATAACAATTTCACATTTGTACCAAGAATCTTAAAAATGACCATAGCCTCTGACCCACTCACGAATCAAAGAGCCCACACATTTAGGGAAATAATCCTAAATGAAGGCAATTCTATATGGACAAATTTGCTGATCATATCACTATTTTTTAAAAAAGAAGAACTATAAACAACCTAAATTGTTCATCACTAGGGTGATTGTTAAATAATAAGTTTCCTGCCCTGGCTGGGTGGCTCAGTGGGTTGGAGTGTCATCCCCTACACCAAAAAAGCTCGTGGGTTCAATCCCCAGCCAGGACACACACCTAGGTTGTGGGTTTGATCCGTGGTCCGGGTGTGCACAGGAGGCAGCTGATCGACGTTTCTTACAATGTTTCTCTCTCCCTCCCTTCCCTTCTCTCTAAAAATCAATAAACATAGATCCTCAGATGAGGATCTAAGAAAGTAGATAATAAGCTCACTGAATTCTAGCTAACACTGATTTCGTGTTTTCAACGTGCCAGGCACTGCACTTGCTTTGCAGATGAGTCAGCTGAGGCTGGGCCATGTTAGGTGAGCCGTCCACAGTGTCCTGACCCCAGTCAAGGATCAGAAGCAGCTGGTCTAACTCCAGAAACTGAATTCCGACCTCACGACATCGTCCCTCTCAGTGTGCGTGCATGTGTGCGTGTATGTTTGTGCACACATTTGTATTCAACGGAACACCGCCCATCTTTTAAATATATTACCCATCAGTTTAAAGTAATTTTATACACAATTTTATAACATAAACATGTTTCTGTTATACTGTTGAGTTAAAATAGTATATGAAACTGTCTCTATAATGAGTATGATCTGCTAAAATATTTAATCTATGTATATAAAGAAGAAAAGGAAACACATTTACATACTAACAGTGATTGCATTTGGGCGGATGGGTGTTTTCTCCCTCAAGAGTTGATGTTCTGTATTTTGTCCACTTTCAACCAAGGTCACCACTGATGGACAACCAGGCTTCATATCTGCACACCTGCTAACCACATGACCTGAGCTCACCTCGACCTGCCAGCCCACCTGTCAATGTCCCAAAGCAGAGAAGCCAGAGGTGTTTGGCACCGGGCTCTGCTCCATGGGTGTAGTTTCTCATGGCTCATCGTCACCACCCAGGAAATGGGAGGGCAGTTCTGGGGTAAAGCCACAAGCCTTGAGCAATCCCATGAGCCCTCCTCAAGGCTAATGGAAATGCCCCTTTCGGCTGAGCCACTGCGCAGCGCACGCAGACCCAGAGCTGAGACCGCAGGTTGCAGCTAGCCGTGGCCTCGTGATGCGCAGTCCACGCAGCGCTCTGTTGGCTTGGTTCT